>JARHVA010004110.1:1112500-1240000 GCA_037957365.1 Torreya grandis
TGCCAAAAATATTTTCAAAATTTCAAAATTAGTATTTATTTTGTACAAAAATTCAATTCAAATTTATGATTTTTGGTATCAATTTTTGTGTAATTATCTTGTTCAAATTAATTTTAGAATTTAAATTATAGCCATAAATTTCAAAAATTCTAAATCCCTAACTCAAAACTCTAGATTCCTAAACTAGGTCCTCCACCTTCAAACCATTCATCCTTGCAATTTTTAGAAATTAATTTCAAAATTTTTACAAATTGTTTAGATGGTCACAAGTATTTTTAAAATTTCCATGCTAGTAGTTATTATTTAATTTATTTACTTAATATTACTTCTTCATATTCTTTGTGGTGAAAGATATAAAATGGCCACTAAGGCACTTCTTCCATCTCATCCCATAGACAAATTTCTTAATTTTTCACATAAGTATGATAATAAGTGGACAAATTTGCAAAATTTCACTTTAGCTAAAAATGTGGAAAATGATTTTATTTACAATGAAGATAATTACTATTGTTTCAATGAGGAATATTATCATGCATCTAAAAGTGATAGTGAGGAAAGGGTAAATGCATCTTCTCCTATCAACTATCTCTTTCATCCCTTCTTCTAAAGAAAATAGTTTTGATAAATGGGAAAAATAATTCTCACCTCATTCTCCTATGCACAATGCATAAAATGAATAAATTAGTCATGCACTTCCAAATGAACCTCTAATAGGTGATAATTTGCTTCCATATGAACCTAATATCTCTCTCTCTTTTGCTACCACTATGTTCAAAATACAATAATATAAATGCAATAGAATGAAATTACCAAAGCATAATTCAAATGATGCATCTCATGAATGTTCAAATGATAACTCTCTTACTCTTACTTCTCATACTGAAAATGAAGAAAATGCATACACTCCATCCATGGATAACATAGATACACATGATATTTTAAATTCCAATGATAACTTATTGCATATTATAAAGGAATTAAATCCTTCTCTTACACCTCTCTCTAGAAATGATGGAAGTGATAATGAGTATGATAGTGAACATGCAAATGACTATGAGAATGCAAGTGAATATGAAAATGATACTTCAAATTATACTATTTCAAATTAGAAAAATTTAGATTGTGATAATGCATGGAATATTGATGACTATTTTTCATATAGAGAAAAAGAAAATGCATCTCATGCTTCTACCTCTTCTCTCACTCTTTCTCTCAAATCTAATTCATGTCAAAATGTTGCTCCTACTTTTATTCATGATTCTATTTCAAATAATACACATGTTAATGTTGATAACACATCCTATACTAAATTAGCATGTGATTCACTAAAACACAAAGATACCAATGAATCTCCCAAGACACCCCTCACTATAGTAGAACCTAGTTCTCATTCTTCACCTAAATAGAATGGTAGCCCACATCCCTCTAGTAAGGTCCACGTTACCATTAATCCCAAGGTTCAAGTGAGTACACCCCCTCTTTACAATCTAATTTCAAAATGTAGCATTCCCATGGTTATAATTAGTAATCAAATTTAACGATTAAATAAACCACTTCAAGATACTAATGTACCATCCCAAGAGATCATCTATTTAGTACATGTAGTTGGTGAATTACAACACTAAGTACATCTCCTTACCTTGGAAAAAAAGTATACAAATCTTGAATGGATGCCAATGATATACATGGTAACCCTATTATGAAGACATTCATAAAAGATTTATTGCCTAACCATTTCTAGATACCATACTGGAGATCCATTTGTACATCTTTAGGAATTTTGAAAGGCTTTGCCATCTCATGTGAGCCCATTGATTCTACTCAAGTTATTCCAGTAGACATTATTTGGGGAAACACATAATTGGTTCTTTCATCTACTCCCTATTGGTTCATTACACACATATGATGACTCAAAGGAGGAATTTCTTCGATATTACATCATAAACATAGGCCCTTATGTTACACATGAGAGACTTACCACAATACATCAAAATTATTCAGAGTTAGTTAGTGAGTATATCTTAAGATTCAAGGCTCACATGTTAATATTAATATATAAACCAATAGATTTATATATTCAATCTATCTTTATTAAGGGGCTTCACCAACCTCTACTTAGACATCTACTATATTAGATAGAGTCTTCTTTTAGACACTTGTGTTATACAATTTTATCTTTGGAAAAGAAATTGGGATTGATTGAGGCAGATTCAGTTGATTGGATCACTCTGTATTTCATAACATCTTTAGATATAGCTCCTAGCACTCAATATCTACCATGTCCTAGACAAGATAGGAGACTACAACTAGAAAAGAAACTAGTTAAGAACAAAGAGCCAGTTTCCAAAGCATAACCTCCAGTCTACACTATAGAGAACAAAAACAAAACACCACTATAGTTTTATTCAAAGTGAGATAGCCCATTTTAAATATTATCAACACTACTAGATAAGAGGTTAATCACATTAACTTCTACTCATAGATGAGACCCACGTCTCTTACATAAACATCCATATTAACCTTTTTGTAGCTATCATCTTATCTATGGACATAAAGATAATGACTATTTTGGACTCAGAGATTACATTACTAGATGAGTTGATAATGGTATCATAACATTCACATAGGGGGCATATAGATCTCCTCCATTATGGAACCCTAGATCTCATTCCTCCATGATTGAGTCATCCCAAGACATTCCTTTACAGGAATCATCAGTCACTCATCATGAGTGCAATGCATATTTTAGGATAGAATCTCAAAGGAGATCTCCTATCCCACTACCTCAGAAGGTTTAGAAACTAGTACAGTAAGAATAACCTACATATAGCACTGTAGTCTAAGGAATACATAGTGTAGTTCCATAGACGTATCCAATAGAGTCTTAGGCACTGTAATAGAGTCCTACTCATGAGATATATTCACTAAAACTAAGTTTTTATGTTCCTATATCACATAGAAACCCATTATGGTTAAGATTAGATGAACTTCCATCACATGTTATAGTTTCATCTCGATCTATTGCTTAGTCATATGCATCATAGTAGAGGCCACATGGTGTTATTTCACATAGCAATCCACTATGATTGTAAATCAATGAGCCTTATCCATAGCACATAGTTTCAGTTACACATCTAATAAGGTTACAACATATGTTCCTAAATATCATGAGCATTATGGGTATTTGTTCAGTTGGCCATCAGGGTTCAGATAGTGATATAATACGCATATACCTTCACTTAATAGGGAAACAATGGAGTCAAATTTCTAGATAACTTTTGTATTCTTGAGCCACTTTCAAGGAAGTAATACACACATAGTTCTATCTTACATTCCCCAACTAACAACTAACATTCCTAATTACCTTTAACTATCTATAGCCTAAAACCTACCTATCAAAGTCTAGATCTTACCAATTCAACTAATCCAAACCCTTTACCAATTTCAAATTAGCTCAACTTATCTAAACAAGTTACCAATCTCAAAACCTATACCTTACTTATATCCTAATTGAAAACCAATTTACTTTACCTAATAAATCTTACCAATTACAAAAACTAATAAAATTTTCATTTACATACAATTATAAATCAAACATCAACATCAAACCAACTATTTCAAATCAGAACATTGTAATACTAGTATTTTCTAGAATCCATTATATGAATATGAGTACATCCAAACTCAAACCTATATATATATATATATATATATATATATATATATATATATATATATATAACCAAGTTTTTAAATACATATACACTATATCATTTACAATCAATCATGAATGGGCATCATGCCGTCACTCTCAGTCTCATTCTCTCCTGTAGTAATAGTCCCATAATCTAATCTCATGCTTGACATCCCCATACATCCTTGAGCTCTTGAATGCCTCTTACATTGACTATCTCATTCTAAAAGCTGACCATGATCCTCATGTAAGTCTATATATCATTATTGAATATCCATATCATCATCTAAAATCTTCATGATCACCATGCCATAATTAGGTAGAGGCATCCTATGCCTATCCAACCATACTCTTAGCTCATCTCTCTTTCCTACTACCCTAACATATGTAGCTATATCTATATCAGCCCTATAAAACAAATAAGCATAGACACCCATTATAACCATTACTCTCTCTATCAAACCCTCCTCCACTACATCATCAAGAACATGCTACATGATCTCTCAGAGTGTCAACTCAATGATGGTCTCTCAAAAATCATCATCTCCCCTCCCCACCCCAGTATGTGCCTCATCTTGTTCACCTCCCACTCCACCTACACACGTAAAGAGTACAACACTACATTAGATATATACTTTCAAATCAAGCTAAACCATAAACATAAGCATACTTCAAATACAATCATGGCTTACCTCCCATCATCTAGATCAGCTCAAGATCCTCATACATAGGAGCATCCACTCCATCAATAAGATACAATGGAGCCCACTGATGCCCAAACCACCATGTAGTATATTCCTCACTACATCTCATGTCATCTACATTAGGAATATTTATAATTACATCTCATGCATCTAAAGGTAATGGTGCCAACTCAACCTTAATAGGTCTCGCATGAGCTCCTACTCTCACTAGTGCCCTTGCACTCCTCAACCATACCCATGCTATATGAGGAGCATCTTATTAAACTCCAAACTACCTAGTCATGTGTTCATATTGAAAGCACTCATACACTCCAACCCAATGATCATGTATCCAACATTTAACACTCATATATATTAACTACACTCCATCTTCCTCTCACCCAAGGTATCCTCTATAAGGCCTCTATATGATATTATGGGCCTCTAATCTATCCAAAACTTGTCTATAGTGATATATCTTAGGAGACATGATAGCCAATGAACTTATCCACCACTCCTTATATGATTGTGGAGGTGCCCAACTCTCCCTCATCAACCCAATTAGTTGCACAACTATTATGTACTCATAAGCCTAACAATGCAATAAATTAGCTACACCCACAACACCATTGAATGCCTCCTACATAAATATATATAAATGGACATGCATAGTCCTACCCCACAAAAACAAAACACCATAAATCTCAACACTAAAAAACACCTTATGCATCCTATAGGCAATAAAAACTCTACTACCATCCACTATAAAAAATGAAGCCAACATCATGGCTAACCACTTTCATAGGTGCAAAACACTTGACTACACAATAATTGATAGTAATGCATCACTATCACTACCTATTTGATGTGTACTTGAAGGCACACCAACAAAATACAAAGATGCATGATCAATGGCATCAACACCCATATCATCTTGTAATGTTACCCATCACCCACTAACCAATAAATTCATAATCTGATACATATCCTCTAGGGTCATAGTGATCTCCCTTATAGGAAGCCATCATGTATAAGTGTCTACATTCCACCTCTCACATAAGGTGGTAATCAAATACCTATCTCACTGCACAATATCTAGGTCACATACATGACCCAATCCTACTCTATTTATCACATCTCTCTCATCAAATGATAAGGGCAACATCCTCAATTTCTCCATCACTTGATGTCTGTGAAACTCTCTCATCCACACCTCACCATGAAAACATCAAAAAATAGCACATATATTAGTCAATCATGCTAGGAAAAATAGATAAGCCACACAACAACATGAAATAACATAAAATTTTAAAAAACTATCCTTAGTGAATAACAACATTACAAAAGGACACTAGCACTAGACAATAGTGCCAAAACTTGGATAACAACACTACATCCTGGACATGAGTGTTTCCTCCAAGATAGGAGTGTTGAAACTAGCTAAAAATTTCTTAGAGCACCTAAAATAGACTAAAATTGATAAATAAAATATTTTAAATAGGCAAAAACTAGGTACTTTCATTACTCACTAGAGTAATATCTCTATCGACTTGAAAATGGGCTAATAGATGTTCAAAATATGTCACTGGAGAAGCTCATATCTTAGGCACTTTCTCACTCTATAGCTCTAATATATCAAACTAATCAATGCACAAATGAACCCAAAGTCAATCAAAATTCTTATATCAACCAATGTTTTTATTCAAAAGTAAAACACCATTTATTATAAATATTGTCATTTATGTCAAAGGTCTAGCATTATTAGTGATAAAGGCCCCATTGCATTTAATGGTGTTTTTAATATTCATATCTTGGCTAATGTGTGTTAATATTTATTTAATATTAATGAATATATTTTTGGTTGCACATAATTCAAAAGAGGGCTCATGAAGAAGTCAAAAAGTCACGGGGTAAAAGATGAAAGAGGAATGGGACACATTTTATCATGAAGAGTCATCTTGAGGAATTCCAAGAGTTACCATGTGAAGACAAAAGAGGTATGGTGCATTTTTCTATGAAGGGACACTTTGAAGAATATGAAAATTCACCAAGATAAAGACAAAAGAGGAAAGGATGATTTTGATTATGAAGGGTCACCATATAACTTTTGAAATGTAAGGATATGAAGGGTCATGCAAGTTTGGTGCCATTTTGTATGAGGATTGAAGGGTCACAAAGGGTGAATACCAAAGGTCATTTGGAAAGCTATAAATAAAGGCTTGAGAAGCCATTTGTTATATGTAAGAGAGTGCATGGTTTGTATTTTTTTTGAAGAGAGAAAATAAGGAGATATTCTAGAGTTATATCATTTATTGAGTAAGCAACATTAAGAGATAGTTGTGTTTTATACACAAGAGGGGTTGGTGTTCTTGTGGGTTGGTGCTCATGAATCTTTGTAAGGGGTTCATGCTCACAAATAGTTTCTATGTTGGTGCTCAATAAAGGGGTTGGTGCTCCTACAAGTTGGTGCTTGCAAACTTTGTATTTTGAGTTGGTGCTCATTCATATACTTGAGGTTTTTCTCCATGGTTTTTTCCACTTGGGGTTTTCACATAAAAATTTGGTCTCCCTCTCTCTCTCTCTTATGTGGTGCAAATTATTATTTTAGTTTTATTGTATATCTTTAATATATGATTGACTGGTTAAAGAAAATAAATAAGATCAAGTTAAATATATATATAATATACTGATTCACCCCCCCACTCTCAGTATATTTCATGTTTAATAATTGGTATCAGAGCAGGTTCCTTTTTACAGCTTGAAGAAAGATCAAGAAAGCATGATAGCTAGATCACATGAAGGATTTTCTACAAATAAGGTACCTTTGTTTTTTAGAGCATAAAGATGAAGAATTATTTGATGGCCCTTGGATTCGACATATGGGAAGTAGTGGTGGAGGAATATGAAGAGCCAAAAACACTTGTAACTACTCTAACAGAAAAGAAGGCAATTAAAAATAATGCTAAAGATTTAAATGCTATTTTATGTAGTTTATGTGAATCATAATTTATTAAAGTTATGAAATGTAAATCTACTCATGAAACTTGGGTAAAACTTGAGAATATTTACAAAGGTGATGGAAAGGTTCAACAAGCTAAGCTTTAGACTTTCAGAAGAGAGTTTGAGGGTTTGAAGATAGAAGAAGAAAAAAATATAGCAAGTTATCTCTTGCAGGTTGATCAAATAGTCAATTAGATTAAAGGTATTGGAGAAAATTTAGAAGAATCGACTATGGTTCAAAAGGTTTTGAGATATCTACTATTGAGATATGATGCAAAAGTTTTTGCAATTGAAGAGATGAAAAATTTAGCCAAGCTAAAGATGGATGAGCTTCATGGCATTCTTACAACATATGAGATGCAGACTGAACAAGATAAACCTTCAAAGAGAGAAGTGGCTTTCAAGACATCAAAGAAAGAGAAGGCTAAAATTAAAGAATCAAGTGATAATTCTAGTGATGATGAAGATGACAATGGATCTCTATTCAATTGCAAGCCAAAAAATGGCATAGGTAAATATCAAGAAATATTACCTTTTAAATGTTTTAATTATGGAAAGATTGGAAATTTTGAAGATAAATTCCCAAATAAGGGTAATGATGACAATGAAGAAGGAAAGTATACATATAAGAATAATTTCAAAAGCAAATTCAAGAAGGGATTTGAGAAGAAGAGTTTGTATTCTAAAGATCCTAGCTCAGCTGAAGATAATGGAATTAGTGACTCAGAAGAAGAACATATTCTATTCATGGCAAAACATGAAGATGCCTCCATAAGTAAAAGTATAGATGATTAGGAAGAAGAATAAGATGAAGCTAAAGTGAATCTAGAAGGATAACTCATTTGTACCTTAGAAGAGTTAAAAGCTCTTGAAAAGAAGAATCAAAGATTAAAGCTCCAGATCGAGAAAAATGAAAAGGAGTCAAAAGAAATAATTGAAGATCTAGAAGCACACTTTGAAGAAGCCACAAATAATGAAGAAGATATAATGGCATAGTTGAAAATATTAAGTAAATAATGTGAAAGGTATGTTACTGAAATTGCTTCTTTAAAAATAGATCTTGAGAAAACAAATAAAGTAATCAATGCTAGAGCAACCAATGATTTAAAATTTGAGAATAACACTAATATGTTGAATAAGATATTAGAAAATCAAAGATCAATGTTAGATAAAATAGGTATTGGATTTGAAAAAGAGAAAGAGTAGGTGACTACTTTCACATACAAAGAAAAAAGAAAGAGTTGTGCTAAAGCTCTTACAAAAGAAGAAATAAAAAGGGAAGAAGTTAAGAATACAGAGGACATCTCAAATAAAGAAGGATAGAGAGAGCAGAGCTACAAAAGGAAATCAGGTCAAATATACACAAACAATTCCAATTTTTATGGTTACTATTTTTATTGTAATGGATATGGTCATAAAAAATTAGAATGTCAAAAAAAAGCTAATAGTTTCATAAATAAGGAGAAGGAAAGTCATGTAGAGTCAAGTAGAAGCCACAACTCTTTTGCTCCTCATCAAGATTTAATGAAGAGGCCATAATATGTTACAAGTGAAACAACTTTAGACACATAGCCTGGTACTATAGAAGTGAGTTCGAGTCAGTCAAGAAGGACCAAAGTTTCAAAGCTCCATTCATCAAGAAGAAAGTTCAAACAGGTTCATGGCAAAAGAAACAACCTAAAAAATCTATGTTGGTGTAGACATCTTTGCATGCAAGAAATGAAGAAAATCCATCATTCATTGATAGTGGATGTTTAAGGCACATGATAGGAGACAAGAGCAAGTTCATAACCTTGAAGAAGATCAATGGTGGCACAGTGAAATTTAGAGATAATACTACTACCAATTTTTTTGGAAAATGTACACTAAGTTTGGATAATGGTAGAACTAAAACTAAATATGTTTTATATGTAGAAGGTCTTAAGCATAATATTTTGAGTGTAAGTCAAATGTGTGATCAGGGGCACACACTAAATTTTTATGTATAAGGTTGTGAAATTAGAAGAAAAGACTCAGATATGTTGGTTACAGATGCTCAGAGAACAGACAATAATTTATATATGATATCATATATCAAAGGTCAAAGATGTTGTTTGAGTCAGATTGAATAAATTTGGCTATGGCACAAGAGAATGGGGCACATAAATTTTGAAAATCTTGTCAACATAAGCAATAAGCAAGTAGTCAAAAATCTTCCAAATATTACAAAGCCATCTGACATGCTTTGTGAACATTGTCAACATGGGAAGTAGGCTAGAAGGTGATTCAAAATAAAAGAGTACTCAACTACTCAGATGCTAGAGCTTGCTCACACTAATTTGTGTGTACCTATGAGAACTCAAAGTACTCAAGGTGACAAGTATTTCATGTTGATTATTAATAATTTTTCACGTATGACTTGGGTAATATTTTTAAAGAAAAAATTAGAAGCTTTCAGACATTTCAAAGTATTCAAAGCATTAGCTGAGAATGAAACCAATTTGAACATTAAGTGTCTAAGATTAGATCAAGGAGTATAATTTATGTTAGATCAATTTATTGAGTTTTGTGAAGATCATAAAATAAAGACACATTATTTAGCATCCAGAACTCCATAGCAAAATGGAGTAGTTGAACAAAAAAATATAATAGTTTATGAGATGGTGAGGACAATGCTAAATGAATCCAAGATAGTAGATAAATATTAGAGAGAGGTAGTTTCTATAGTAGTGCATATTCATAATAGATCATTATTGATATTCAATAGTGATAAGACTCCTTATGAGATATGGAAAGACAAACTAGTAACAGTTGATTATTTTAGAGTTTTCAGCAGTAGATGCTTCATAAAGAGAACAAATGAAAAACTTGGTAAGTTTGAATCTAGAGCAGATGAAGGTATATTTTTTGGTTATTCTTACAAAATTAAAGCTTATAAATGTTATAACAAAATAACCAAGAAAATTGTTGAAAGTGCAAGTGTCAAGATAGAAGAAGATGGAACATAAAGAATCAATGATCTAATAGATATTCTTGAAAATAAATTATAAATAAAGTGATGTCATCAGGGACGTAAATGAAGGAATTCACACTAGAAGAATGATGGTAAGTGAATCTGAGCAAGTTAATTTTTCTTTGTTATCCAAAATTCAGCATAGAACTTTTTCAGAAGCTAGACATGATGAGCATTGGGTTAAGGATATGAATGAAGAATTAAATCAGATAGAAAAGAGTGACACTTGAGAATTAGTGCCTAAACCAAAAGATCACAATGTGATAGGAATAAAATGGGTTTATAGAAATAAATTGAATGAAAATAGAGAAGTGACCATAAATAAAGCAAGATTAATATGTAAAGGATATGCTTGGATTGAGGGAATGGATTTTGAAGAAAATTTTGCACCACTAGCAAGGTTAGAGGATATTATAATATTTATTACATATGTAGTGTTTAAAAATTTAAAAGTGTTTAAGATGGAAGTCAAATCTGCCTTCTTGAATAGCAATCTAGAAGAAGAGGTCTACATTGAATAGCTTGAGGGATTTATTATCTCAAATATTAGTATCCATGTATGCAGATTGAAGAAAGCATTGTATGGATTGAAAAAAGCTCCCAGAGCTTGGTATCCAAGACTTGATAAGTACCTGCAAGATCAAGGTTTTAAGAGAGGATTTGCTAATAGTAATCTCTACATAAAAATAAAAGGTGAGCATCAATTGATTGTTGTGGTATATGTTGATGATATCATTTTTTGAGGAAATGTTGAAAAGATGAAAAAAGATTTTTTTGATAATATGAAAAAATAATTAGAGATGTCTATGCTTGGAGAATTGGTCATTTTTCTTAGGATTGCAAATATTAAAAGGATTTTCATATCTCAAAGTAAATATGCCAAGGAAATGTTGAAGAAATTTGGTTTTGGGGATTGTGCACTAGTTGGCACACCAATGTGTATAGAAAATAAGGTAAGCAAGGATGAATATTCCTCTATTACATATCAATCTTTGTATAGATCTATGATTAGTAGTCTTATATATTTGACAACATCGAGGCCAAACATCTTGTATGTAGTAGGTATGGTTACAAGATATCAGTCTTCTCCAAAAGATAGTCATGTTTAGTTGGTGAAGAGAATATTTAGATATATCAAGGGGACATTAGATTATAGATTATGGTATCCTATAGGTAGACATTTCACTTTGGTTGCTTATACAGATTCAGATTGGGCAGGGTACTTGGATGACAAAAAGAGTACAAGTGGAGGAGCTTTATTCCTTGGTGATAGCTTAGTATTATGGCTAAGAAAGAAGAAAAATTTAGTATGACTTTTTATAGCTGAAGAATAATATATTATAGTAGTATTGTGTTTTACTCAAGTTCTTTGGATGAAGCAAACTTTGGAATATATCAAGGTAAAGTATGATGAACCTATTTCTATTTTTTATGATAACATAAGTGTTATAAATATTTTGAAGAATCCAGTGATGCATTTATGGACAAAACATATTCCCATTATATATCACTTATTGAGAGATCATGTTGTAGATCAATAGGTTAATATGGAGTATATTAGTACTACAAATTAGATTGTAGATATTTTCATAAAGGCACTACCAAAAGACACATTTGAGTATCTACGAGAGAAGTTGGGAGTAATTTATTTTACTTCCTACCATTGAGGTTCAACATTAGTTGAGGGGGCGCTAAGTGTTAGCTCTAGGTATACCCTTTGCCGTTGATGTTAAAGGGAGAGAATAACAAGTACAAGTAATAGATATAGGTTGCTAAAATAAAGGGAAGTTACTATATGTTTTTAAGATGGTAGTATGTGCAATTTTCAAGATATGGTAGTTTCAGTTTGAGGTTGTCATCAATGACAAAGGGGGAGATTATTATAAATATTTTCATTGATGTCAAAGGTCTAGCATTATTGGTGATAAAGGCCCCATTGCATTTAATGGTGTTTTTAATATTCATATATTGGCTAAAATGTGTTAATATTTATTTAATATTAATGAATATATTTTTGGTTGCATATAAGTCAAAATAGGGCCCATGGAGAAGTCAAAGAGTCATGAGGTAAATTACGAAAGAGGAATGGGACACATTTTCTCATGAAGAGTCATCTTGAGGAATTCCAAGAGTCACCATGTGAAGATAAAAGAGGTATGGCATATTTTTCCATGAAGGGACACTTTGAGGAATATGAAAAGTCATCAAGATAAAGACAAAAGAGGAAAGAATGTTTTTGCTTATGAAGGGTCACCATATGAATTTTTAAATGCAAGGATATGAAGGGTCATGTAAGTTTGGCACCATTTTCCATGAGGATTGAAGGGTCAAAAAGGGTGAATGCCAAAGGTCATTTGGAAAGCTATAAATAAAGGCTTGAGAAGCCATTTGTTATATGCAAGAGAGTGCATGGTTTGTATTTATTTTCAAAGAGAGAAAATTAGGAGATATTTTAGAGTTCTATCATTTGTTGAGTAAGAAACATTGAGAGATAGTTGTGTTTTATACACAAGAGGGGTTAATGCTCCTATGGGTTAGTGCTCACAAATCTTTGTAAGGGGTTGGTGCTCACAAATAGTTGTTGTGTTGGTGCTCAGTAAAGGGGTTGGTGATCTTGAAATTTGGTGCTTGTGAAATTTGTATTTTTATTTGGTGCTCATTCATATACTTGATATCATTCTCTATGGTTTTTCCCACTTTGGGTTTCCATGTAAAAATCTGGTCTCTCTCTCTCTCTTATGTGGTGCAAATTATTATTTTAGTTTTATTACATATCTTGAATGTATGATTGAGTGGTTAAAGAAAATAAATAAGATTAATTAAAATATATATTATATACTGATTCACCCCCCTCTCAGTATATTTCATGCTTAACACCATTTTTCCCATAACTAAAACCCCATAGCTCTATTTTACAAACTATTTTATTTAATGGAATCATGATAATGATACCTTAAACATCATGCATGCCTTGCTCTATCACTACATCATCTATAGAATACACACATACCTATACATTTTTTGTACCCTAACATATAAATTGGTACCTACCAATCAAAAACTTGTTCAAACAACCTAGCTAAATCAATCAACTTTTCAATCCATTTAGTCTACTACCACCTTGTTTTCCTCACATGGCATGAAAATTTATGATCTCTACATACCCATGTACAATATTTGGTCCTAACCAATCAAGAATACATTTCAATCTCATTAATTCAACTCTCACCAATTAAATAAAAGACTTTTAATTTATTCGCTACATGCCAACCTAGTTACTATTCATACCCACTAGTCATCACTTTTGGCTCAACCTCCTCTATCATAGATCTCATCCCTCTCCCAAAAATGGGGGAATCATTCCTAATATCTCTAAAAATTACCTAGTATCCCTATCCACTCTTATAGGTAAATACACCTTGGTTTTTACATCTCTAAAATCTAAATTATCAACATTACTTAGTACAGATTGGTCAAGATTATACAGTGGTTTAGACTATATGGGTTACTTAACATCACTTATCTCAAATTTTTTAAGATTATATAGTGATTCAATTTATGTGAGTCACTCAACATCACTTGGACATCTAGAGGGATATACCATTAGTTTATAGATATACAGACTATTTAGATATAGTGGTTCAGATTATATGGATTCACAATGACTTCGATATAGACTTAGAATTAGATACAAAATTTCAAGGCATGTACATTAATACACATCTCATACATATAGCTTCATAAAACATGACACAATTATAAGAATAGATAGCAAATTATAGGCATAGTGCAAATCACATTATTTTGATCTCCAATTTTGCACATAGGATATGGCATGATAGATCATGACACATGTGGTTATATAGATTTTCCAAATTATCTAGATGCATCACTCACATACTAAATTTATAATAATGACATAGATGGTCATGTTCTTCAATATCTAGGATTATACAGATTGGAATGGAAAAATAGGCCATTTTTTTCTTACACATTTACCAGAGTTTTCAAATTATACCCAAGCATACCTAGGTTGGACCGTATGATCATCTGTGGTGCTTGGTCCATATCATTACTCAGACCCAAGAGTTTGTGTGGGTATAATATAGACATTAGTTTTGGACCTTGAAGCACTTTTCATTTCTAGTTCATATTATTCAGAGTAGGGGCATGATAGATCTTACTCTTCACAACATACAGATTCTATACACACATTCTAGATTACATGAGTGTATGTGAAACAAAGGGTATATATTGGTTTTGGGCCTTTGATCATTTCTAATTTTTCATTTAGATTTAGTATAGGGGGTATCTATTATAGGGATTCCTTCTTTATCTAGACACTATTCAAATTCAATACAGGGGGCATCTATTATAGGGATTCCTTCTTTCTCTAGGAACTATTTAGATTCAGTATAGGGGACATCTATTATAAGGATACCTTCTTTCTCCAAGAATTATTTAGTTCTCCATCCACTTCCATGGCCAATAATTTGGATCTTTTTTTAGTACACTTGTCTCCATACAGGTAAGTTCAGGTACACATCTTCTTTCTTTTTTTTACTCTAGTACTTAATTTTATTACATCACTAGATTAAAAGGGGGAAAATGTATATACCCTAAATTGGTCAAGAAATCACACATATCATGTCTTTTCGTGGTATTTCATAGGAGACTCCAATTAGAGAATATGAGTCTTATTCACATCTATCCATGTCTTTTTGTCTAATTTACCTTGGTCGTATTTCATACCCTAGACACCTTTTTGACTTTTCCTAGTCATTCATAACCTTCTATACTTAACCCTTACTAACCCAGGTTACTCTTTCCATGCTTATTCCATCCCCCCAACTCCTGGACCCTCTAAAAAATAGTGCCCAAATAGGACTATAGCATTGAAACCTACGGTGTCCAGTTTTCTACATTGTTGTCCAAGTGCAAATTTGATTCCAATGGTAACTTTATCCTACAAGATGAGTCTTACCCCTTTTCTTTGCTTCATTCCTAAGTTTTCCAATGTCATCCAAATGTGAATAAAACTCCAAAATTTTAAATAATGAGTCTCCTATATAAAGGACTACACAAGGAATTTTACATTTATCACTTACTATTTTGGCACATTAGACCTAATAAAAATTAGTCAATAATATAGCTCAACATTCTACATCACACATATACTTGCATGCTTGATAAAAAAGGGGCCTAGGTGAAATTCATTCTTGCATATATCATGCAAATTGATTATGCATGTTACCTAAGGGAGAACTACATTAGATTTGAGACCCTAACTTGAGGTTTAATATAGGTAGCAATCATAACAATAGGGGTTCTTGATTGTGCGATCATTTTCCCCCTAACCTAGTTTTTCCCCATTTTTATTTTGATGTATTCATTTTTTATATGTGTGTAGATGGATATAGGTATTGAATACTAAAATTTATCTATAATGAGCTCTAATGACTTCTAGCTATTGATATTTGGTACGTAGCCTCATATTAACTAGGTGAATAAAACATAGAAAGATTAAATCTTTAGGACAATAGTGCTGGGAAGGACTATAACACCAGACACTAGGGTGTCCTATTTTTAGTGATCTTATCCAATCAAAAAATAGAAGCTAGATTTAAATTCTTGAAAGTGTCTTAGTCCTACTCTTCCATTTCTATCCTCAGAATCCTTTATTTTAGTATGAATCTAGATAAGTTAATTTATATTTCTCTTATATAATTATCAGTTAAAAAAAAAATTTCCATATCAAAGTAGATTTTTCCTATCATTACAGACCCTTATTATTTAGGATATAAACACTAGATTCCCAAGAAATAATAAAACAATATAAATAAAATGATGACAGACTAGTTTTTCTCATATCAAGAATTAAGTGATGTTGTTAAGAAGGAACGTGTCATATAATTGAGACAAGCCAAGTTATGAAATAATTACAAACTATTTTATTATTATATGATGTTATTCTTCTATATTCATAGAAACTACATAATTATACAAGGACTCAAGAGTTAGAATTGAATTCTAAAAATAATAATAATACAAAATCCTATTAAATCATAAATAACCACATATTAATCACACACAATAATATTCTTCTTGAACAATCATAAACAATGTTATGCCATTGAGAATATAAAAATCATTGTACAAGATACTAGAATATACTTACCAAATACAGTAGTACTTTTTCTCATTTAAACCAAATAATTGGAACTCAAAAATTAAAATTAAATGTATAGTAATTCATGTGTAACTTCAATAAGGTTATATTCTACTAATACTAAACAAATTCAAAATAATAGGTGGGTAGTTGAATTGTGATACCTGGTCTATGTCAATAGACACTAAACAATTATTTACCATATTGTATAGCTTATACCCAACCCATTAATTTTATTATGAAAGTTAATATACCTTCATATGAAGGATTAACAATTTTAAATCAAGTGGAATAACCATAAACAAAATAATGGTTTCAACATCACTACCACTTAGGTTAAAACATGTTTACTTATGATAAAATTGAAATTAATGCATCCATAAAAACTCTTAGGGTTTGATCCAATAGAGCATAAGAATGATAAAATTAATATTAAAAGCAATATACCCTACAACTCTATAAGTTTGAGCATATATGGTATGCACATGGTAAAAACATACTCAGTAGTCTTATACTCACAACCACCACCAAAAAACCATGCAAAACTAAAATCCATGGTAGTAAACTTTTCACAATAATTTAAATCACATAATATAGTCACAAAATGGAAAATACATAATCTATAAGGTTTATTATTGATATTAACATACCATTGAGTATATATTTACATGGGTATGCTTCCATATCCATGAAAACATATACCCACAACCCAATAAAAGTTATTCATGTATAAGCATGCAACAAAAAATCATTCCAAGCTCAAATGAAAATTAAAGGGTTAAGGAAATATACTTGTATATAAAAATTCAAGGCTTAAACTTCTCTTCTCACCTTCTCCTTACCTTTATTTTTGGTTGTTCCATTCCCTTGATTGCATTTTATTCATGTTGAAAAACTTCCTAGTAGTTAATGAATTCTTTCCACTTCTAAGGTGAATTATATATTTTACAACTAAGTTATAAGGCTCAATCCTTATTTTTCTCCACATTATACTCTAGTTCACCAATTAATCTTATCATTTAAACTAGAAAACTAAGTGTTTCACTCTTTATGTCTCCCACAAAACCCTATTTGACTGATTGGGTCATTGGCCAAACCAAATGTCAACTAAAACATCTTCATAATGTTTCCAAGGTTGTTGAAATGACATTAAGACTTCCAAAAACACCTTTTAAACCCAATTATAACCCTAATCAACAATAATAATACACTATTTTTTTAAATAATGAATTATCATAATATGAATTCATTCAAATTCCCTATTTTATCCAAGTTAATAAATCAAAGTAAATTACAATGATCATTGTGGTATTATCAAGAAGTACATAGTGACCCAACCAACTTTAGGTCCTTGATAAAATGTACAAAACTCAAACCTATGTCTCTTTTTCATGATAATAAGGTTATTATTACCTTAACAAGACTCAAGGTTCTACTTTAAAATTCCACAACAAGGTTAATTCAACAATCATGAATTCATCATCAATAAAAACAAACATGATACACATTAATGTAATAATGAAATCAAATGTAAATATAAACCTATCATATGTCCCTTCGAAGGTTGAAAAGTCATTAATAAAACATACAACATGATATGGAATCAATGTCTTGACTGATAATTTAAGCATTAAAATATGTTACTCAATATAGTATGGTTTTTAAACCATATTCTTAAATCAAGAATAATTATCGACACTACGCTTTAACATAATTAAAATATATACCAAAGGATCAAAGTATAATTGTGGTGCCAATGTGATTGAGACATGATATAATCTAAATGAATTTTTTGAACCTTTTCATTACTTCCAAGTTCATGTTGCTTCATTCTAGGGACCTAGCCAAATAGCCAAAATTGACAACTATTCAATGAGGACCTTAACAACCAACCCATTTTAAATAAAAATAAGTTATGGAAACACATTGAGATGTCTTAACATTATTTATAGACTAGATGGGATATGAAAATAAATTAATTCATAATTCCAAGATTAGTCACCTCAAATTATTATTTCATAGCTTCATTGAGCCTATTTAACTTCTCTATTGAGCTACTTGTAAATATCAAGTCACATAGAGACAAATATATAAAATATTAGAAACCAATGTTTGTATGTAAAGTGTTAGTTAATTTTGAATTATTAAAAATCCTTGAACCAATAAATAGTTACTAATTCTTGAGTATAAATCTTTTGGATCTTTCTTAAGCCCATAAAGAGCCTTACTCAACATATATACCCAAACTTATTTACTTTTTACCTCAAAATATTGTGGCTACCCTACATATACTTCTTCAATCACTCTATTTAGGAATGAATTTATTACATAAATTTGATGTATTTTTCATAATTTATGAAAAAATAAACTAATCATTAGTATTATATTATCTTGGCATGCTATAGGTGCATAGGTTTCCTCATAGTCAACCCCATATGTTTGCGCAAATCATTTTGCAACTACTCTAGCTTTTAGCATGTCAATTATTCCATCACTCTTGAATTTGGTCTTGTATTAGCCTTGTATACCCACTTGGTTCCTATGGTATATTTATTTAATGTAATTTAAACTAAATTATATGTATCATTCCTCTTAATAGAATCCATCTCTAATTTTATAACATCAAACCATTCCTTCTTTTGACTAGCTTCTACATAACTTTTAGGTTTACTAGTTATTATTGATGATGAAAAAATAATATTTTAATCATCAACATCATAAATAAAATTACCTTCATGATTTTTAATATTTTTAATCCTCCTCACATAATTTTTACCCAACATTTGATTGGTTAGATATGAATTTAACAATAACTTGTTCTTGCTTGGAGCTGATGAAGGTGCATGACTAGTCTCTTACAAAGAGCTAGTATTATTTCTTGTTGAACTAGAAACATGTGTATGAATTTTTAATCCATAAAAATAAACTTCAATAGTATTCCCACCTTAACTTATTAATTATATATCTACATGATCAAAATTATCATACACTTCATTTTCAAAATATTATAATCCATATAAATAATTATTTATTTACTAGATGGATTATAAAACTCGTGTGCTTTGATTTCATCACTATAACCTGTGAAAATATTAGGAAAAATATTTTGATATAATTTTTTACACTTATCATAAGGTGTACATAATATAAATAACCAAATACTTTATAATGATAAACAACTACTTTTTTTCCATACCAAGATTCATAAGGTGTCATATCTTTGATCACCATTGTAGGACTTATATTAATGATGTAAATTACCATTTTTAATGATTAAAAATAAAGACACATTTCAAAGTTATTATTATCTATCATAGTCCTCAATAAATATATTATTTATATATTATTTCTTTAAAGAACACCATTTTGTTGTGGTAAGGAGTTGTTAACCACCTTTTGATTCCATGTGAAACACAAAACTCATTAAGTTCATTAAAATAAAATTTACCTCCTCTATCTATTCTTAAGGACTTGATGGAATGTCAAAATTTTTTCTTCATTGATAGTTTATAAACCTCATAGCTTCATCTTTGAATGAAATGAAAAACAAATTCTTACCAATACTTTTGCAAGACATTGGTCCACATAAATATAAATGAAATATATCCAAAGGTGTGATTTCTATCTATGTTATTATAAATAAAGACTCCCTATGATGTTTAAAAATAATAAATGACTTGCATGCATCATCCTTTTTAAAATTTGTTTGGAAAGACCTTTTACCATACCGCTTGTGTAAAGAATATGTAAGCTCTAAAAATTGATATCCCCATATCTTAAATTCCATAATATGTTAACATCATCAATGGTGGATGCAAAATTTCCAACCTTAATGACACTTATATTTAATGGAAACATCTTATTATTTTCCAATAAATATATTTCAATATCTCTTATAAAGAATAGAACAAATACCATCTTCAAAAAGCAATTTGAAACCCTTTTATACTAATTAACTAACACTAATGAGATTGTGATTTAGATTTAGACAAAAATAAACATACTTAGTATTAAACTTAACTTAAATTTTGGTGATTTATGATTTTACCTTTCTTTCAGTTTGGATGGAATTTCCATCTCCCAATTGTATTTAGATTTTGGAGGAATCATTTAACTTGCTAAAACCATCTTTGTGACTTGCCATGTGATTTTAGCACCTTGAATCAAGAAACCATCAATTGTTTTCTTCCTTTTTTTGACATTATATATGATTAAACAATTTTATCCCTCTTAAAAATAAATTTTGTCAACTTGAAAAGATTTATTTTCACTAATTTGATTAGTTTGATTCTTAATTGTTAATATCTTGCAATCTTTAATCATGTGTCTTAATTTTTTATAGTAAATAAAATTAAAGTATTTATTAATTTTAATTTTAATTTATTAGGTCCAAATTTCCCTTTTAGATTTGAGTTTTTAAAACTCCCTTGATTCTAATTTTTATTTTCTTATTTGGTATTTGAAACCTTTACTTTGGTTTTAAGTGCTTGTTCTTGATCTCTTGTGTATAGTCTCATCTTATTCTCATAGGACAAGAGAGTACTAACTAGTTCATAAAAACTTATAATATTCATGTCCTTACACTATTAAAAATTTGTCACAATATGCAACCATATTTGATTTAAACATTTAAAAATATTTCTTACTATAATACTATCTTGGATAGTTTCTCCATAAACTCTCATCTTCTGTATTAGATAATTTACACTTATGCAATAATCTCTTCCTCCTTTAGAATCTGTCATTATCAAATTCTTAAAATTTGGTTTGTAGTTTTACTTATATTAATTTAAATTAAAATTTATATTAAGTATTCAAGGTATTCAATGCCTCATGGGAATTATTGTGTCATGTAATTCTTGGATGGATGCTTGGATCTATGTCACTCTAAATATAAAAAAAATATTGTGCTTCCACCTTTTCTTATCCTTTTATTTTATTTTATGATCTTAAGTTAAGATATTTAAATATTAAGTTAGTGTTTACTAATGTATAAAATTATCCCAAGCTTATTTACACACACAAATTATCTTCAACTGATCTCTCCAATATTCAAAGTTATCACCTTTGAAAATATGAATATTCATGGATGTAGAATTCATTGAAGACATTATTTCTTCTGATAATGGATTGAAACCCTTATGAACCTTTATTAAACATTTATATGATGTCAAATTAATATTTAAAAATGTATGGTTAGATCTTACTTAATCTAAGATTAAAGATATGTATTAACCAATCTATCTGATAATTACTAATTATTAATCTAGAAGTGTTGTAAGTGAAGTTGTTAACCAAAAATTGTATATTATAAATTAAAATAAAAAACACATGATTTCTGATATCCTTTTATGAATGAATATATAAAATAAATAAATAAAAATATATGGAAAACAAAATTTCAAAAATAATTATTGTCCACACTTGTCTACACTTCTTTATTAATAATAAAGGCTAAAATTAGCTAAATACTAGAGACTTGCATGACAAATTATTTCAAGAAAAGAATAAAGTAATAAATAAATAAATAAATGTATTTAAAATATAAGTAATTTATGATTATACATATAAAATTATACTCTATAAAATTAAAATTAGTTAAAAATAAACTCAAGAGACAAGTAATAGTACCACTAACACTAACTAATCATTTTTTGATCATGCAAGAAATCATTATCAACTGACTACTACAAGTTAGAATTAGAAAAAAATGACATTTAAAAATCCATATATGATATGATATTTAATAAAATACTATTAAATTTAGTTAACACAACTTATAAAATGTGCCCTACAACTTGGAACTCATGTGAGTTTAGATAATGAACTCGACTTAATTAATAATTCTAGTTATTTTTTAAGAAACTTAAAAAATGTGTCCAAAATTGACCAAAAAATTAATTTAAGACAAAAATTAATTAAATAACATTATTAAACATATAAATAATGAAATAAAATAAATATAACACTAATAAGAAAGTCCCCAGATTGGAATCATACTCAACAGTTGTTAATAATATCAGACAAAGGCCAAAATACAAGTTGAAATTACAAAAATACAATAGTTAGAAATTGGGTCACCATTCCTATTGGTTAAAAATTATAGTTATTTATTTTAAATTTATTATTATGTACCTATTGTATCCATCACCACTAATTACACAGCATCTTGACAATCATCTAGGTATTCAATCATGCCATTGTGTTGTTTGATATAGACACTTGTTTATACTAAGTTTAAATTCATTATTAGGCCTATTTATTCATTTAAGGACATCCCCGATTGAAATAGATAAATAAATTATAACAAATAATCACTAAAAATAATTAATTAATAATATAAATATGTGTGACTATTTTTAAGAATAATCTACCTTAGTTTGATGGCTCACCTTGATTTTCCACCAAATATTTGTAGTAATTTTTTAACAATGAATCTTGATTTATATTATAAATTATGCATATAATTGAAACTATTTTTAATTGTATTGCTTATTGCATTGAATTTATCCCACCATAAATAATTATAAAATGGGATGAGTTTCTAGTACATCTGTTAATCATGTGCTCCTAAAAACACACCAATATCTGAAACTTAAATGGGTGCTATGATAGAAAAATCCTATATCTATTAGGTGCATAATATCCAAGGTATATATTTATAACCAATCAATTTCTATGTCCACATCTTCCTCAACAATTTTGTTTGCATTGTAAATGCTATATATGCCATAAATATCAAGAATCCATCAAACCCACCTTTTTTATTTATAATTATATAACATCATTTAGAAAAAATTTCATTCATGTTTTTATCTCTTTCCATGTAGATGAAAAAAAATTATGAAATAATTGCACTTTAACCACTGGAAAAAGAAAGATGAAAACATAAACCATTTCAATAGAACCAATTTAAGAGAGAAAATCTATAATAACAAATTCTATAATTTTCACTACAATATTAAAAAAATTAACAATAATAAATTTATGACTAAGGGGAGGGAGAAATTATTTTAATCCTATAAATTTTTTTCTCAATTTAAAGGGAAAATAACTTTGGCATGTGAACTCAGATGTATATTTATCCCTCACTTATGTGCTAGTAGTGAAAGATGATATATACACTTATACAAGGATTTTAGTATCTATTTACAATGTTGTTTATTCATAGATTATTTTTTTGACCTCCATTATCTATCACAATAGTTTTTTTTTTTAAAATTTTCCTTTCCAATCTCCAAACTCAATACACCCTCTAAAAAAAGATCTTTTGGAATTCATGATATGAAATAGTCTATGATTTTAACTCACTCAATTTTATTATTTTAAAATAAGAATTTAATGTTGTGTTTTGAAACCAAGGTGAATAAAAGTTATTAGCCAAATTTCATAGTTTACAATTTTATATTCAAGTATGTATAGCTCTTATATAGACATACCCCTTGTTCCTTTTTAAAAAAATGTTGTTAGAGTGTCAAGTAAATATTACTTAAAAATTTGGATCACAATCCTTTTTTGGACAACACACAAGCCCACTATTTGTATATATATCAAACCACAACACCCATTTTCCCCATATATAGTCTAATAGGAAGAAAAATGACAACTTATCATTCAAGTTGTCTAATTTTTATTTTTAAAAAATATTCAAGTTTTTATTTTCAAATGCTTGATTCACAACATGAAAATAGATAGTTACAAATATATTTCCTAATGTTATTTAAATTCAATTATAAAATTTAAATACCTTATAATTTTTCCCTTTTCATGGTTAGTATTAGGTCATAATGGTATTCTCTTATGATCTAGGTTGACCTTTAATAAAAATCATGTATGCTTATGTATTTTTGAACTTTGGGAATCATATTAAAACCCTATTTGTATCATCATTTTATAAGGAGGGTTTTTAATTTTTAATTAAACCCATTTAAAAGGTCTATTGTTCCTTTAAATCTCCTTTACTTGAATTTTAATATTCAAGGATCATATGGGGTCGGGGGACCTCATGATGATCCCTTGAAGCCCTTATATCAAATATTGGCACCTAATCAATTCATTATTTGTATACCTGATGGAATCATCACTATCATTATTGGACTATTTTAAATTATTGGATTAATTCTAGGTTTTTATTTGATTATTATATTGGATTATTACCTTGTAAAAGTTGTATGGCTGAGTTTCCTGATTGTTATGCTTGGTTGATTTTATTATTGGTCCTTGACTTGGTTGAGTATAATTGTAAGTTATATGTGGTGATTTCTAGTCTAGTTATGACTACATGGAATGTACCCTTGATGGTGATTGTGCCTTGTGTTGGTGTTATGTTATTTTGATGTGATGCCCATTGGTTCGATATCCAACTTGCTAAAAACTTCCTCCTTGACCCTATTTTTTGAAACCACCATCTAGCTGATGGTTGGGGTGGTAAGGGCCACTGATGGTTAGGCTCATAGGACTAATTGGGAGGGTTTGTCTAGTTAAGTTACTTATTGTTCCTTGTTTAAATGATCTTATGTACATATTAAGTAATTTGGTAATGAATTATTTATGTTATTTATGCATTCCTTTAATAATTAATAATGTTTAATGGTTATTTGACTTAAAACCATAGTTAATATTTTATCATGATTTGATATGGGTTAATTATGTTGACATGCTAACCTATGTTGATGGAATGTGGAAATAGGAATGAGAGATTACATAACAAGAAGCTAGGATTTCTACTTGTTGTAAGTAATTCATATCCTAAAATAAGTTATTGGATGTTTAATGTATGTTTCTTCTTATATCTAAAGTATGTTGTTGATATAGATAATGTAGAATTACTCTTAGTTTATTCATGTGATCTTATTAAATTAGTATAGACTTCACATTGTCAATAAATTAGAGTAAACCTTGGACTATATCATTACATTATGTGTTTCTTGATTTAGTCATATAATCTTGTTCGTTGAATAAGATTGTTTGATGGATAATATGAATAAAGTTACTCAAACATATACAAATGTTCACCTAATATAGAAACCTATAAACATTTTTAATAAATTAATTTGGCATAATGATTATCATTGGTGTATTCCCATAGATCACTTAATCTGGTGTATAGGCATACTTAGGTATTCTCACTTGGATTAGTAGTGAGATTGGAATCTTAAATGGATTGATAATTGTTGAGAGCTATCTAATTATCTCCTTTAGATCTATATTTATGCTTAGGTCTCATTTTCATTTTTATACATTGGAACTACTCTTACATTAGCATGAGTATATAGATTTATGTTTTAGTTGGTTTACAACTTGAGAATGGAATTTAGAGACTTTTGTATGTTTCAGCCTATAGATAATATATATGAACAATTTTAATGGAACTAGTTGTTAAGCTTATTGAAAAGTGTAAAAAAAATCTTGCTTGCATATGTGGGACTTGTGAGTCTATATACACATGTATGTATGTTGTAATTAAACAATTCCATTGTTGTTTAGTTATTATATCTTGAAGTTTCATTTAATTACCTTTCTAAAATAAGTTATGAGTTGATTAGCTTGTTAAGATTGGCTATCATGAGAATATGCACATTTCAATGTGGAAACAAACTGCTAGTAATGGTTAAAGAGAGTAACCTTAAACCAATTTCCATGTGAAGTAATGGGTAATATTATGTGAAGCATCCTCCCTTTCTAAGATGCTTATATACATGAATGTGACTAAATGTATATGTGGGATATCATTCTATTTAGTTATGTATGCATATTGTTATTCTCTTATTGGATGAAATTTTTCTTAGTAAGGTATTGTTATTGGCATGAGATTGTATGAGTACTTAATTCATGTAGAACCTTAATATTTATAATCTCTATAAATTAGTTCATGATGGAACCAACTGTATGCATGAACAATCTAGACTGATGCATATAAAAACCATATTATTCTTCCATGTTGGGTATGATTGGGAAATGGATGTATGCATGTTTACTTTGTAATTATTCTAATGGAAAATACAATTACCAAATCATGTTGAATACAATTAGTGGGATGTTGAATGATGTGGGATTACTTACTAAATTATTTGATTGTATGAGAGGTTAATGTTGTGAAAGTTAATCATACTTAATAAAATTATGATTATCTTCATGGTTGGAATCATTTATGTAAGTGTGAAATTTGAAATGGTTAATATGCCTTCCTTACCTAGAATACCAGTTGATAAAACAATTAGTATTGTGTAATTTGATATGTTTAGCTACCATGTCAATAGGGTGTTTTGATATCCCTTTAACTTTTGTATTTTATTGGTTATTTGCCAATATGAGATCATTTATATGGATTATTTAAATGGTTTCCACTATATCATTATCATATTTATGATAAATTTATCCCAATTATATCTTTGATCATTTATTTTGGATCGAAGTAAGCATGATTATAAATAAAAGGTAATTCAACCTTTTTCACAAATGATATTCTTATTGTATGCTTAGAGAGAATTAGCATAGAACTACATGTATCCATTTGATGCTAATTGCTATTATGTTTAAAATGATGTTAGTTTGCTTGATTGTCAATGAAGATAAATTTATTCAATTCCCATATCTTCAAAGTCATTGTGACCCATTAATGCCATATAAGGTTAAGGTTAACCTTTATGGTTATGTGTACGTGAATATGTTATGTGAGTGTTACTTGCCTTAGCAAGCAAGATTTGGGTCTATTACGTATCCAAATGCATAGTCTGATATGCAACTTCAAATAATTTTCTTAGGGTTATGACATATGGTATCAGAGTAGTGTTTCTCCTCTAGAGAACTCTAGGATTGGTTGAGTTACTAATTGGTGACCATTGAGTTATCCCAATTAAGTGGAATTGTGAAGTAAGTCATAAGACACTTAACCTTTTAGGTTAAAGGATAAGGTGTTGAGTTGTAATTTCTTGTTGATATAAATTTCACGTATTGCTTGGAAGAAATGATTCCAAGGAATCTATATTTTCTCCTATTTCAATTGCTATCACCCCTAGCCTTGGTTGGGGTTGACCCTTCCTAAATCCAATTGTGTCAGGGTAAGTCTCACATGTCAACCATTAAATTTTATGGTGGGTCAATTGGAGTTAAGTGGTATAGGATTTTATCTTAAAATTAAAGGAATGGTGTTCAGGTATCATTCATCAGATTGTATAGGTGAGCCTTCCTTAGATACTTGGAACATTATGAACTAGGGAAGACTAAGGGTTCAACCTAAGCTTGGAGGGTATGATAGGGTGAAAAGAGGATTGAATTTCTTGGGAAAGTTAGAAAGGTTTGAGATCTCCACTGATGTAAAATGTTTCCTTGAGTTGTTGGTAACCTATGAACTTGCATGGGTGTGTTATCTAGTGTTCATGTTATGGATGGTTTTAGTAGAGTGGACACATCTCCATAGGGCAAGTTGATTGTGGATAACAATGCTGACCTACTCATTTTTTTGTTTATAACAAATTTTTTATGTGAAAGTTTCTTGTAGTGTCATTATGGTAACAACTATGGTAAGCAGCCATAGATTTTACCTTGGCCTAGGTGTCACTATACATGACTGGGGGTAGCAATACAATAATTTTATTACGATGACAATTATTGAGAGTCATCCAATGTATTGGAATTTTTAGTAAATTGAGGAGGTTTTATTATCTATTAAGTTGCCTGGTTAATTGATTGTAGTTATTATGCATTCTATAAATAGAAAATATTATGTGATGTTGAAAACTTATGCATTTTATCTAAGTTAAGATTAAGCATGTTGGCCTCTTTTGAGTTAATTTAGTGAAGTGGCTTTGTGACTTCAAAAAGTGCTGAATTTAGCTAGTCTTAGCATGTTTATTTGATATTAGATTAGTTTTATATCTATGACATATGTTTTATTCATAAATATATTTGATTTCATGTGTATGTTGATTATTCATAGCTAGGTTATACACCCATGGGGATGTATATTCAGATTTGACTTTATCTTGACACCTATGAGGATGTCTATGGAGACATTGGATATGTCCTACATTCATGAGGATGTTTATTGTAAGTTATAATTGAAATTGATAATTATGAGAAATTATGATTTCCATAGTAATGATATTATACTCTCCTTGATCCTTAGCTAAGCTCACCCTTTCCCAAGTCGATGTTACATTAAAATAAGCATATCTATTTGAACTTTGACATCTTAGATTTAGTCAAATGGTTGAATCATGCTGTAAGCTTGTTATTAAAATCTTAAGATAAATGCCTTGATGCCTATTAATAGTTATATAGGTAAGCCATCTGATGAGGCTGAGGTATGATGTGTCAAGAGGACTAAGGGTGTAGCTCAAGCTAGGAGGGCTTGATGGGGTGAGTGTGATTGACTTGCATGAGCAAGTTAAGAGTTTTGGGGATTGATTATGTGATACCCTTGATGGTTTTTTGATGTCTTTTACATGACATATACACATTGGATGGACCGATGTTGATTCATGGACCCTTATGCTTCACAAACCTATGTGCTTGACTATTGTGATGTGAAAATAACCTTGGCATAGTTACCTATACCCAAGTGTGTAGTTATTTTATGGTACTCCTTCATTCATGTGCATTGTTATGTTTATATAGTGTATGAACCTTGTAAGGTGTGGAAGTGTTTAACCACATGAAATATGTGAAATTTCATGTTATCTAATTAGCTTTCTATAGATTCTAGTTGTGTTATACTTGTGATTTTGTGTTGATAAACTATATTTTGAACCTAAGCACTTGTGTTTTATAACTTATTTATTGAAAGCCAAGTCTCTTATCTAGGATTCTAAGGTATAGTTTTGTGATGTATTTTGTTATCCTGCATCATTATTCTAATTTTGAACATCGATGCAAATATGAGGTTAAGGGTAAATAAATACTATTTTTGTAATGGTTTAGATTAGGTACAATCTAAGGAGTGGAGTCTCTCATAGGCTAAAAATCCATTCCACCCCTTAGCATGAGGTAGCCCACTGATTCATTCAGAGTATGCACCATGAGAGCCACATATTGGCCATAGGACCCTCTTGAATAATGATAACCTTATGGTTTAGTGTTCCTTTAGCCACCTCTTAGAGGTTGTTGATAAACAACCTAATGGAATTTCATTGTGTAGGCTTGTGAAGCACCAACTAGTCCTATATTATGGATGTTTATGTAGATCAACAAAGAGGTACTTGATAAAATGCATGCATGTGTTGGTATGTGCATGTATTCATGTTGTGATTGAGATATTTCCGAGATATTGCCTTTCAATACTTGATGTGTGTGTGTGTGTGTGTGTGTGTGTGTGTGTGTGTGTGTGTGTGTGTGTGTGTGTGTGTGTGTGTGTGTGTGTGTGTGTGCATGTGTGTGTATTGATATGAATATATTTCTATATTATTTTGTGCATGACTAGAAAACATGCTAGTTTCATGTTTAGAATGAACATTATAAGTTTTGATCAAGCAAGATTTTATTATCTTAGGTACCCATCTTTCTTTTTATTTTTCTATTTACTACCATGAGGTAAGTGTAGTGTGATGATGGAATTTTGATTTTTGTAACCATTGTGTGAGCTCACAAGTGTTTGGAGAGTATGTGGTAAATGCATGTAGGGAATGGGTTGGCTTCTCCTATTGTTTAGTGTGGATAGTGTGTGCTGCACTATTCCATTAATGGTATTTGTTAGTTTATAAGTAATTATTCAATATGGGTTACTATCTTGTGGTATCATTTTGTGATGAATAATTATTAAATTATGTGTAAGGCATAATATATGTTAGTAAAAACATTATTTTAGGTTGTGTACATATAGTTAAATCCTAGCGGGATTATACAATTTGAGAATGATGCCATAAAAGTTATGGATTTTTATGGTATGTTCTCCTCTTGATAAGAGGGATGTCTAACTAATGTTTGGTTCTCTAGTAAATTTTTGATCTAAATAGTCAAAATTTATTGAAGATGCCTATCTTTCACAAGATTTTAGCTGAAAGAGGTGTGCTTGGAAGGCAACAAAAGATTTTTGTTGGCATTTATTGAGAAGGAAAGTTCATTTCCATGGTTGATAAGTTTGTTTGGACTTAAAACTTAGAAAGTCATGTCTATGTTGGGTGGCTTAATTTCAATAGTTTATTTTAAACTATGATAAAATGGTGGTATACCATTGGTATTTGTGATAAATAAGAATAGATTGGGGTTGTTAGACCCTTTTGCTAAGGTTGTGATTATCTATTTTTGGTTGTTAATAAATGGTTTAAGCATCATGAATAGTGATTGTATCTCGAGTGAAGATATGTGTTTGAGCATTTAATGATGCAAAAATTGTAGAGTATCTCCTTATTATTCTTCTAGTGTCATAAAATGACATGTGAGATGATAAGATTTTTCTTATGGCTTGAGTAAAGGAATTACATGGTTGTAATTATGATTTGTGATGGGAATAACAAATGTATCTGATTAGGATGATGTATTACATCCTCTTACTTTTTTGATATGTAATTTAATGGTTTTTCTAGTTAATATTATAGTTGAGTAGTGAAACCTCTATTAAGAGAGTGATTTAGTTTCCTAGGATAGTTGGGTTCTCAGTTGTTGATATGGTCACTGAGATGGATCCTCTCTAAGAGGGGGAGGATGTTATAATCCCACCCTTGTTTACCCTAACAAGACTATTTAAATGTTGATATAGCATGTGTATAGTTATTATTTCACCCATTTACTTAGCTGGATCATATTGTTAGATTTTAATGCTATGATATTTGACTGCAATGATGTATTTATCATCTTTATAATTCTACATTGGTGATGTATGGATTATTTGATTTAATTTATTATTGATTATAGTTCATTACTGATTTATCATTTTATCAATTTTGATTAGATACTATTGATGTATACCCTTGATGATTACAAGTGTTGATTATGAGCTAGGTTGGATGCTGACATTAGCTTTTGGGGTAGCAGAGTAGTTCTAAATAGTCAGATAAGTTATCATAGATAACCTTGTGTTCTTTATTAGTATCATGCCTTTGGAAAATTTTATTATTCATTCATGAAATCATATTTTAATTCTTGCCTTGTCACTTTTTGTTCTTTGTGTCATGTCATGCTATTATTGTTGGCCTACATGGTTGCTGGGTGTTATACCCATCTAACTGAGCTTCCCCTTTTCTCTCTCCTCTACATACTCTTTACCACCCTAGATCCATTGAACTCACCCTCACTTATCTCAAACTCCCTAAGAGACCTACCTAGACCTACCTCCCCACATCACCTCCCTTCCATGTGATTTATTACACTGGGGTCATGTTAATCATTAATGACTAGGTTGATTGGTCATGGGAAACTAAACATTTAATAACCTTTAAAATAATATCTATTTTATTATTTTAATGGTTATTATTTTTTATGGGTTTGTTATTGTTAAACATTTTAAATAATATATATATATATATATATATATATTATTAAATTGATCTTAATTACATTATTGTTTATTGGCTTTTTGAATTGAATTTAAAAAGGCCTTAATGACCTATGTCCCAAGGAGTTGGTGTGGGGGTCACATGGTAGTGTGGGTCGATGGATTTGAGAGGGAAGAGAGACTTTATCTCTCTCCACATTAAATGTGGAATGGGAGAAATATGGTGAAGGGGATGGGAAAAAAATAAAGAAGTAAGAGAGGCAGGTTGGAAACACATAGGGAAGAGAAAGAAAATGGAAGGTGTAAAGGGAAAAAAAGTTAGGGGAAAGAGAAAGGAGGCCACATAGGAAAACACAATGAAGAAAATTGAAGGAAGAAGAATGGGAAGAATACAGATAGGGGAGAAGAAAATATGCGTAAGGGGGAAGAGGAGGATAAGGGAAAAATAATGGCATAGGAAGGAAGGAGGATGGAAAAAAGAGAAAACACAGGGAGAGTGTTGAGCTTTTAGAACTCAGCATTGGATTTAGCATGGAAAAAATTGAGTATTAATGCCAGATATAGATTGATTCATTGCTAGAAAATTAAGTTTTTTTAATAAATTGGTAATCTCAAACCTGATGGCACTAATTTAGTTTTGTTTTTCATCTCTGACATTGAATGGGTAAGTCACTGCTGACTGCAAGTTATTTATTTTTTCATGGAATAAACACTAATGCTTATTGAGGCCATTAGACTTTCACCATTATTCTTTTGATCTATAAAATTTCAAAATAAAATCATAAATATATAGCCTGGTGTTTCAACATGTTGTTTTAGGTATGCTTTTAACATGAAGGATGTATTATTATCTATGAGCCATGTTTTATATTGGCTACATGTTTGAGTTGTTGACCCTTGCCTATGTGGAATGACATAAGCATGGATAGGCTATGTTGTATACATTTGTTCACATAAATGAATAAATTCATATCTATAAACCCCTATGCTTTGGCCCCAACAATATCAAGTCACTGTATTTCATTTATATATGCTCTTTACTCCCCCTATGCTTAACTCGATGGTTGGTATACCATATTTGGTGGTTCCATAATTGAATAATCAATTTAAGAATTATTATATGATAAAGACTTGGGTTCTAATTAAATATTCAAAATAGATTATCTTTTGGTCAATATAAAACCTAGATTTAGACAAAATAGACTTAGGGGAATATTTACTCATAAGGTAGATTTTATTCAGTTGTCATTATATATTTATCCATTTTCAAAATATCTGAATTGGGTTTTATTTCATCATAGGGGAAGAATACTATGTGGATGGGTTTATTTACTCTCCCATTGTAGCAATTCGGTTTGGGCCTTAATTTTAAAAGGAGTTGAGTGGTTATGAAAATATGGATTTAGATTTTTTTAAATGTTGTTTAGAAGTGAATTAAAAACTGATTTGGGGGTGTTATTAACACCTATGGAATGAATTTATTATTGACAATTTATCCCTTTCAAACCAAATAATGGATCAGGATATATTAAATTCTTAAGAGAGTATTTGGATTATTTTTATGTTTCAAATCAAATCAACCTTGGGAATTATATTTAAATTTTGAGTCAACTTTTATCATTTATTTTATCCAATTTGAATAACCTAATTTGGGTTTTATCCAATCATAGGTTAGAATAATTTTGTTGCTATATTTATTTAATCTTCAAATGAGGAAGGTTGATCTGGTTTCAAATTACTAAGAGAGCTATGTTAGTTGGATAAAAATTGGGCCTTTAAAATTATTTATTTCTTCTTGGGATTTTACTTGGTTGGCCATGCTTTGATTTTGAATGGCATGAATTCTAACCATATGGTTGTACCTTAGATAGTTTTAAATACCTTCACATTCGTTTAATGTCAAATTCCCTTGTGATAAAGATAAGTTAGTTGGTTTACTTCTCTTAATGGATTGATTATTGTGTTTATTTTCATAAGTCAATTTGGGATAATTTTTTTGGTGTGTGATCTTGATTAGAACATCTTTATGTTAATTTAATTGATTAAATTCCATTGGGATTTAATAAAAGTCTTGTATGCTTATGTATTGCTAAGCTTTGGGAATCAGATAAAAACCATGTTTGGATCATCATTTTACAAGGAGAATTTTTAATTTTTAATTAAACCTATTTAAAAGGTCTATTGTTCCTTTAAATCTCCTTGACCTGAATTTTAATATTCAAGGATCATATGGGGTTGGGAAACCTCATGATGATCCCATGAAGCCCTCATATTTATTATTAACACCTAATTGATTCATTATTTATATGCCTAATGGAATCACCACTACCATTATTAGACTATTTTAAATTATTGAATCAATTATAGGTTTTTATTTGATTACTATATTGGATTGTTGCATTGGAAAAGTTGTATGGCTGAGTTGCATGATTGTTATGTTTGGCTGATTTTGTTATTGGTCCTTGACTTGGTTGAGTATAACTGTAAGTTATATGTGGTGCTCTCTAGTCTTCTTATGACTATGTGGAGTGTACCCTTGATGGTGATTGTGCCTTGGGTTGGTGCTATGTTATTTTGATATGATTTCCATTGGCTCGATATCCAACTTGCTCAAAAATTCATTCTTGACCCTATTTACTGAAACCACCATCTAGCTGATGGTTAGGGTGGTAAGGATCACTGATGATTGGGCTCTATTTTATTATTTTTGAGGAAATTAGTGTTTAATTCCTAAATAATAAAAGGGTCTGAGTAAGAGAAAATTAGTAAATAATATTCCAAATTAAAGCTACTGATTTGTGAAATTTATTTGTAATTATAGTTTTTCTAAAAATATTAGTGAGAGGGAGAAAATTAAACTTATCTTATTCTGTGCTAATTTGACTAAGATAGGGCTTGGAAATTTGTGTGCAAACCTAAGACACTATCAAAAAATAGGATTATGGATTTCTTTTTTTGATTGGATAGGAGCACTAAAAGTGGATAGGAGTGGCACCAATGATGTATTCCTTCCTTAGCAATGTTGTCTTAAGGATCTAAGCTTTTTGGGTTTTGGTTTCCTAGTTAGTGTGAGATTTTGTACCAAATTTTAGTACCTCACTTAGATATTAATCTGTTTAGAAATTATTTTATATGTATGTGTGTTCTTTGCACTTGAATAAAAACTTTGACAAATAGGGAAAAGGGGTCAGTGTGTGTAAGATACACTGGATCTAATTCACACCTCATGTGTGGGAAGGCTACCTACATACCAATACTTTGAGGAGGGATCAAGCCATATGTAGTTCTCCCTTTAAGAGTATTTTGTGTAATAGTGAATTAAAATGCAAGAAATGCAAAAATTGAGTGTGCTTGAGATGATTAGGGGCTGGTGTAAGGACTTGAATTGGCTTGAAAGTGTATAGGCTGGCTGTATATAGAGAATAGGGAACATTGCTTGAGTGGTCTTACTTATATTCTTTCTTTCTTGAGTGATATTTTCCAAACCTTTCCAAATTATCTTTGAATGGGATTTTATAAGGATCTATTGGTCATGGATTGAATTTTATTGCATTAGGTTGATAAGGAGAAGGATGGATAACTTGAAGAAATTAACTATTGGGGCCATAAATGAGCTTGGACAATAACACTAAAAGCATACAATAGTGGCACCATCACTCCTACTCTTATCTTAGTTGGGTTGTATTGTCCAAGAGGTTTAGGACCTGAGGTGATGGATTGGTCATTAAAAGAGGGTCCTAGATTAGCTAGGGTTAAGTCTGGAAGGCTATGAATGACTGAGAATCAGTGAAAATAAAACTATGAGGTTCATGAGAGAAAGAAAGAGGGACCTATGGGTTGGGTGTCAATATCCATGATTAAGTTAACAAATTTTGCATTTTATATGATTATATTTACCCCCCTTTATTCTAGTAATGCAATAAAGCAAAATACTAGGATAGAGGAGAAATATAAAGCATACCTAAACTTACCTGTAAGGGTGAAGCCCATGAAGTTGTGTGATGTTGGGTGTGAATAGAGAGAACATGTTTTGAAGTGTAAATTTACAAGTGAAAACAAAAATAGATCAATTTTTAATAGATATGTTATATCTACAATAATAATGTACAAAGTTGTGTAAGAGAGAGAGAGAGAGAGGAAGAGAGAGGTATGAATACACCTCACTAGGTACACAAACCAATACAAAAACTATTATGCTACTGATTAATGATGGATTATGTTGAGTAATGATGGAAAGTGTTGTACCAAGAGTAATATCATGAATGGAGCTAAGTGCTCAATTATTTAGAAGTGGCTCAAGAATAAAAATGCTATCCCTTTGGCTCCATCATCACCTACTATGTGAATCTAGATGATATTATGCATGCTGATTAATTTTTGGACTATGTATCCAATCCCTTTGAGTAGGTGGCTCAAGAATACAAAGGCTAGCTAGTCCTTTAAATCTATCATTGCCCTATAAAGTGAAGTTATAAATTGATTCTAGTATAGAATGTGTGTCATATGAGAAGGATCATAAATCCCATGAATGTACTGTGATATAACAGTGTTGGCATGGATAGCCTAATGTACGCTAGAAATTAGGCCACTCTTAGCCATTTTGAAACATGGAAAATAGGCTTATATGAAAGCCACGTCAAAACTAAGAATATAGCTTATGTGAAAGCCACTCGAGAACTTAGGAGATCAAAAGTTAGGCTTGTATGAAAGCTAAAAAAATGATGCCAACCTCTTATAGGTGGAGTAAGGCATGCAACTATTGAGAATGCCTAGGTAATTCTAAACTCAAAAAGAAAGAAAATAAATATGCCATGCACATTGCCCCCAATCATTGGTGTCTAAAGCATGGATTATGCTCTAGAAGTTGTACCAACTTCCCTATCTAAAAATAGAAGCAAGAACCATCATGCTGTGCATGATGACTCCTATATATGGAATCGCTAAGCAAAATTATATTGAAATTGTTGATTTTGGTCTGAACTATAGTTGACAAAACTATAACTAAACTTACCTTTCTATCTATTTCTAGAAAATCTAGTTTTTCTACTATTTGGATAGGAGTGCTAGAAATGGATAGTAGTACCACTGACACAATAGGCCAGTCTCAACACTATTTTACTAGGCCAAATTTCATGACTATTCTAAAATTTTGACTATATACCTAGTCTACTCTAATTGGTTTGATGTCTAGTTACTATTCTAGGTGTTTCCTAAAACTAGATTTTTTGATTGGTAAGAGCTCTAATCTCTATAGTAGAACCCTTGTTTGTTAAGATGGAGAGGAAGAGAAAAGAAAGAATATACCTCACTGGGTACATGAACTAATATAAAACCTATTGTGCTACTGAGTGATGTTAGATTATGCTAAGTAATGTTGAAAAGTGTTGTACCAAAAGTAATATCACGAATGGAGCTGAGTGCTCAATTCTTTAGAAGTGGCTCAAGAATACAAAGTTTGGCCATTTGGCTCCATCATCACCTACTAAGTTAATCTAGATGATATTATGTGTGTTTATCAATGTTTAGACTATGATTTCAATCCCTCTGAGTAGGTGGCTCAAGTATACAAAGTCTAGTTAGTACTTTGGCTCTATCATTGCCCCATGAAGTGAAACTATAAATTGATATTGGTATGGAATGTGTTTCATATGAGAAAGATCCTAAATCCTAGGAATTTAATATTATATAACAATGTTGGCATGGTAGCTGAATGTATGTTGGAAACTAGGCCACTCTTGGCCATTTCAAAATATGGAAATTAGGCTTATATGAAAGCCACTTTGAAACTGAGAATCTAACTTATGTGGAAGCCATTCGAGAACTCAATAAATCAAAAGTTAGGATTGTATGAAAACCAAAAAAAATTTATTTCAACCTACTATAGGTGAATTAAGGCATGCTTGGGTAATACTAAACTCAGAAAGAAAGAAAAAAATGTGCCACGCACATTACCCTAAATCACTAGTGTCTAAAACATGGATTCTGATCTGGAAGTTGTGCCAACTTCCCTATCTAAAACTAGAAGCAAGATCCATCATGAAATGCATGATGACCCCTATATCTAGATTCTCTAAGCAAAATTGTACTAAAATTATTGATTCTAGTCTAAACTGTAGTTGACAAAACTATAACTAAACTTACCTTTTTGTCTATATCTAGAAAATCTAGTTTTTCTACTATTTAGATAAGAGTGCTAGAAATGGATAGTAGTGCCACTAACACTATAATCTAGTCTCAACACTATTTTCCTAGGCCGAATCTGATGACTAGTCTATATTTTTGACTATCTACCTAGTTTGATCTAACTAGTTTGATGTCTGGTTACTATTTTGGGTGTTGCCTAAAACTAGATTTTTTGATTAATAGGAGCTCTAATCTCTATAGCAAAACCCCTATTTGTTTCCACCTATTCTAAGGGTAGGAATAAGTACCTTGAAATGAATACCCTCAAAATAAGAGGCCCTACAAATTTGTTAAGCTAGAAATATACATGATATAATAGTGATAATCAAGAAGATACCTCAAGATAACATGGTTTGAATTGAGAGATTGTTAGATCAATAGAGGTATGCCTAGAAAGATATAATAATGTAATAGCATGTGCAAAAGTACTAAACTAGAATTTAAAATATAGTTATTTTTTTCTTGTTAGTTAGAGGGATGGAGTATGATGTCCATCATGGCATCCAAGAAGCAAGATAATGCATGATTAAGATCATGGCATTGTAAAAAATAAAAAATAATCAAGCAACAAGCACACAAATCAAGAAGCATAAAAAAGTGGCCAAGGTGCCACACAAATAAGGGACATGGGCACATGTAACTAAAACTAGAAAACAAGCATACAAGGCATGTTCAAATGCCATATACACATAGAAGTGGAGCAAGTAATGTTGGCACAAAGACCAATGACACATAGAAGAGTACAAGTAAAGGACATTGGAAAATGTCCTAAGGCACACACATGAATAGAAGAAAATAACATTGGAAAATTTCCTAAGGTACATACAAGAGACAAACATGAACTGGAAATACAATCACATCAAGCTGTGCTAAGCAAGAAGATAAAGTATGTAAAGACTAGAAAGATAAAATCACATCTAACTAATCAAAGCAAGAGGGAAAGTATAAAAGGCATGTTTAGTGCAAGGCTAGGTATATGCTAAGAAATACACAAGTGCTAGATATTAATGATATGTCAATAAATTAATCTATGTAAGCTAGTAGATAATGTACATCGACATGATAACTTAGAGTGTGGAGTGTAAGAATGACATAACTTGGTTGGTCTAGTCATGTAGAAGATGCCCCAGTGGGTATGTATATTGATGTGTGTCTCGAATTTAGAAGTAGGATGCCCCCTCAATGGGTAGAGTGAAGAAATCAAGTAGTTGGTTATCACTCCACAAACTCAAAGAAGATCAAGTGAAGCATGGTAAAATAAATCAACATATAATAGCATGAAATAGAAAATGTAAGTCCTAGCATAGTAGTAGAAATGTAAAGCATGGATGATGTATACAATAAAAAAAAATTTGGTGTTTTTGACATATTTGACTATTTTTTATTTTTTTTGAAATTTTTTAAAGCTATGTACAATTAAGCAATAAATACTATGTACATGTGATGTTAAAAACTAATGTATAATATAATGTGTGAAATGCAATGCTAGATATGGAATATACGTAGATGTATAATATTCATTGGATTTTTAAGTTTCTTTCCTTAAAGTGAGGCCAGATGATAAACTTTAGGGCTAAGCTTTTCTGCAAATATGTATGGACCTAGCCAGTTTGGTTTGAATTTTACTTTGATTTCTTCTTTGGTATTGACATTGTAGATATTTTCTTTGAGAATAAGATCATTAAATTTGAATTCTCTAGTGTGTACTCATTTGTTTTAGGATCTCTAACTACTCAATTTGGTGTAGATTATTTTCATGATACTGGTCATCAGTGAGAATGCCTTTTAGGGAGACACAAAGAGATGGGATTTCTATTCCAATGGTAAAACTGCTTTTGTGCCATAAATAAGGGAATAAGGAGTGCCACCTATGGGCATGTAGATACTTTTAAAATAGGCCCATAATGCAAATACCACTTGATTTTGCCAATCATCTCCAAATTTGGTTATTTTTTACTCAAAATGTTGATAGTTTTATTGGTAACCTCTACTTGTTCATTTCCTTGTGGGTAATATGGAGTTGAGAACATGTGTTTAATCTTATAGTTTGTGCAAAATTTCTTGATATTTTTGTTCCTAAATGATTTTATATTATTGAAAATAATGGCCATGGGTAAGTTAAAACATGAAATAATATGAGTCATGACAAAGCTACAAATGTCCTCACCTATAGTAGATTGAAGTGGAATGGATTACACCCATTTGGTAAAGTATTCTATGGATATGATTATGAATTTATGTCTATTGGTTGATTCAAGGTTAATTTTTATAATAAGATCAAATCCATATAACATGAATGGCCATGGAGAAATGATAGGTTGTAATTATTATGATGGTGCATGATACAAGTTACCATGTCATTGACATTTATCACATATTTTTGCATATTGTAAACATTCATCTTTCATGGTGGGCCAATAATACCCTTATTGAAGCAACTTGTGTGACATGGATTTTCCACTAAAGTGACCACCACACACTATCATGGATTTGTGTAAGAGAAATTTTGGCTTCAACTAAACTTAAACATTGAAGTGATTATCCATCGAAGGATTGTTTAAAAAGGTCTCCACCAATGATTACATAATTGAGTGCTTGTTTTCATAACTTATGTTTGTAATATTGATAAAAAGTGTCTGGTGTAATAGATTTGTTTAGGAAGTTATAAATATTAGAGAACCATTTTTTAGGTGTGGAATTGCATATAGTGGCTAGGACAGATAGTGTGATCAAATCTGTGTTGGATATTAATGGTTATTGTAATCATTTAATTGTGAAAATATATTGATCATCATTAATGTCAATAGGAATAAAATATACAACACTTACCATTGCATTTGCATGTTGATTGTCTTTTCTTGGTATAATTGCTATAGAAAAGTAGTCAAATTGTGATGATAAACATTATACCATGTTTCGGTATGGGATAAGATGTTTTTCTTTGGTCTGATAGACATCATTGACTTGATTGACCATAAGTTGAGAATCATCAAAGACTTGAATAGATCTAATTTGGAGAGATTAGGTGGCAAATAGACCTAAAATAAGTGATTCATATTTTGTGGTGTTGTTGGTGTAGGAGAAACTTAATCGATATGCAAGAGGAACTGTGTGACTAGAAGGGTTGATAAAGACAATACCTAGACCTAAACTATATGCACATTAATAACCATCGAAGAACATGGTCCAAGTATCAGAGTGAGTAGAATAAGCTAGTGAAATCATCTGTAAATCTATCACTAATAGGATTAGTGTCCAAGAGTGGTGTAGTTGCTAAATGGTCTATAATAGTTTGTCCCTTTATTGATTTTTGGAGAATAATTTTAAGTCAAATTATGTTAATAACATGACCCATTTTATGATGCAATCAGAGAGATGTGGTTTTGCCATGAGAAATTTCAAGGGATCTTCTTTTGTGATAACTTGAGTCTCATTATTGACCATGTAATGTCAAAGTTTTTGTGTGGTAAAAACTAGTGCTAAACATAATTTTTCTATAATAAAGTAATTTTTTTCATAATCAACTAATTTGAAACTAAATTAATAAACTACTCATTTGGTTTGTTTTTCATCATGTTGTGTTAAAAGTGCTCCTAATGCATGGTATATTACTAAGATATATAGTAGGAAAGGTCTATTGGGGATAGGTGGTACTAAGATGGGTGGATTAAGAAGATATTATTTGATTGTATTAAAGTTTTCTTGACAAGCCTGGTCTCAAATAATTTTTTTATCTTTCTTTAGTAATTGAGTGAATGCCTAAGTTTTATCAACAAGCTGAGCTATAAAGTAGTGGATTGCTTATATCTTGCCCTGTAGGGATTGAAGTTATTTTAAGTTCGTAGGAGGTGGTATGTTGATGATTGATTTGATTTTATTAGGGTCAACTTGTATGCCATGTTGGGAAATAATGAAACCTAAGAGTTTGCCTGATGTAACTCCAAACACACACTTCTTTGGGTTTAATTAGATAATGTATTATTTCAATCTTTGAAAGATCTTTCATAAATTAGTAGCATGATGTTGTCATTGCTTGGATTTAGCTAAGATATCATCAACATAATACTTGATGGTATGGTGAATAAAATCATGAAATATATGTGTCATGGTACATTGGTATGTAGCTTTGGCATTTTTTAATTCGAAGGGCATGATGATGTAACAAAATGTACCCCAAGGTGTTGTAAAAGATGTTTTTTCTTAATCTTCTTCAACAATTTTGATTTGGTTATAGCCTATAAATCCATCCATAAATTATAACATATCATAAATGGTTGTGGAATTGATGATAATGTTAATGTTAAGTAAAGAAAAATCATCTTTTAGGTATGCTTTATTTAAATCTCAAGAATTTTAACAACATCAAATTTGTTTATTCGGTTTGACCATGGGGACTATATTAGAAACCCATTTAAGGTGTGCTATTGGTCAGATGAAACCAACATCTAAGAGGTGTTAGATCTCATCTTTGACTAAGAGAGCCAACTTAGGATGTATTAACTAATTTTTTTGTTTAACTAATTTAACATCTGGGTATAAAGGAATCTAATGATCTGGGATGGATGTATCAATTCCTGACATATCTGAGTAAGACCAAGAAAAGAGTTCTACTAAATTTGTTAAGGTTTGAAAGATATCTATATCTTCTTCTTTTCATAGAGTAGTGACTAAAAAAATAATGTGGTGATCTTGATCAGTTCCAAAATTGAAATTAACTATTTATTCATTAACTAATGTGAAAGGATCAAGCATTTAGGGAGTAGTAGGAATAGTATCATCTAAATCAATTGGTGTGTCTTATGGAGAATGTAGACTTTCTCCAAAGTATGCATGATCATTTGTGTGATGTGGAAACCTATTCTTATGATAGCAATATGGGAGGTTCTCATATCTTCTAAATAATTGTAAGAGGAATTCATCATTAAAGAATTCATCTAACATGTACATATCTGGTGATACTATGTCATCAATAAGATCATGATAGATTAATGATAGGGTTAAATTATGATTAATAGTGTGATCCATTGGTGTAGTAGGTGGAAAAAACATTATACATTTGGATGTAGTGGAAAAAATCTTATTATAAAGATGGGTAGACTGATATCTAAGCCCTTGCATTCCATGTTGTATGGATGCCTTGATAGGATTGATGATTCCTTATTTTTGCTATCCATGACCTTTGCCATTATTTACCATATTATTAAGATATTTGAGTGTGAAAGGAGAGGAAAACTAGTGATTTTTTGTTAGTGTTATTATGGAACTTGGAGTTTGTTGATGTGTTGTATGGTCCAAAGGTATATTATGAAACCTAAGTTGCATAGGTAAATTCTTGAGATTCAAATATAGAATATAATTTTATGGAGTTTCAACAACTTGGTAGTATTTAAAAAGATAATTATTGATTGGACATGTGTATATATATCCTTTGTGACTACATTTTAACCAAGCATGGAGTGTAGAAGGAATTGCATGCATATCATGAGTCCAAAGCTGACCAAGTAATAAATTATAGTTAAGGTCATTTGGCATGACTTGGTAAGTAGTTGGTAGTGTCTTAGGCCCTAAGGTAATATTGAGTATTATTTGACCCTTGAATTTCTATGGGATGTTATAAAAACCTCTAATGTTCATGTTAGAATGGTCTTGGTCGTGAGGTTGTATATTAAGACGTTTAAGAAAATAAATGTTGCAAATGTTGAGTCTTGAACCATTATCAACTAACACTCTTTTTACCCCCACATCATTAATTATTAATTGAATAAATAGAGGTAGGTGTTTTTTAATGATGTGCTATGGGGGCAAATCCTCTGTTTCAAAATAAATATGCTCTTCAGTCCATTGCATTATGTTGAAGATAGATGTGACATAAGTTGGTTCAGTTAAAATGGAGATTCTAGCATTACAAAGGGATGTATACAACACATATTTGTAGACATATGATCATTGAAGGAGATCAATAATAGAAACTATGTCTAAAATGGTGATATCTTGAATTATGAAGCTATATCCATGGGTGTAATCAACCTACCTATCTTCATAAACTTGGGTGATAGCATGGACTGCATGATCTGCTATAGGCATAAAGCTAGTAGCAAGTGCAAGATGAGATCTAGATATACCAAGTTCAAAGGGAAGAGGGATATATACAACCTCTAGTGTTTTCTTATGTCTAGTAGTGATAGGAAAATACTCAAAAGTAGCCAATGAGTGATATGCATCTATGTAGAAACTATGTATGTAGAATGAAATGCATGTATCTAAAGTAATGAGTTGTGCCATAATATGTTTATAAAAATAATTCCATATGATATATAATAAGTAATGGATATAAAACATGAATTTGTATATGAATGCATAAGAAACTTTGGCATGTGCTATGACATTTCTAATGTGTTTGACATGACAAACTTAAAAAAAATTCCACATGAGAAATAAAAAGCAAAGGATATAGAACATGCATTTTTTTCATAAAGGCATGGAAATTTTTGACATTTAACATAATATTATTAATGCGTTTAGCAAAATGAAGTTGGAAATTATTCCCTATGAGCAATAGGGGGTATGTAAAAAGAATATTTCAATCTTGTGTATGTTTGGCAATGAAATTTGTAATATCATCTCTTATTATGAAAATTGAGCATGAGAGGCAAAGAATGGAGCTTTGTACTAGCATATGATAGACTTCATCATTCATGTACATGATAGGACTAGTTATGGTCTCTTTGTTATTTACAAGAAAAGTAAATAGAATTTGTAAATAAGTGAAATACATTTTTGAAAATTTGATTATGAATGTAAGGTGATACCTCAAGAAGCAAATAAGAGCTAGTATATGTAACTATGGTTTGACATATAATTATTTTGAAAATGTACTATGAAAATTTTGAAATTGAAAGTGAATTTTTGATTAAAATATGTAACTAAAAAATAAGAAAATTATTGGAAAATTAATGATTTAATAGGACCTAGTAGATGCAACTAGGGTTTTGAGATTTTTTTAAAAAAAAATTAATATGAATTTTTGAAATTTGAAGTGATTTTCTTATTTTAATATGCAACTAAAAAACTATAAAATGATTGGAAAATTACTAGGAGTTAGTTGATGTAACTAGGGTTTAAAATAAAATTATTTTAAAATTCACTACTAAAATTTGAAATTTGGGATGAATTTTTGCTTAAAATATTCAAGAAAAAATTTAGAATTTTATGGGAGAAATTAATTGGGAATTTACCCTAGGGTTTATAGGGTTTTTATGCACAATTTGAAGTAAGTTAGATTCACCAAATGTTTTATTATTTTTGGGGAAATTAGTGTTTAATTCCTAAATAATAAAAGGGTATGAGTAAGAGAAAATCAATAAATAATATTCCAAATTAAAGCTACTAATTTATGAAATTTATTTATAATTATAGTTTTTTTCTAAAAATAGTAGTGAGAGAGAGAAAATTAAACTTATCTTATTCTATGTTGATCCGATTGAGACAGGGCCTAGAAATTTGTATGTAGACATGAGACACTATCACAAATAGGATTCTATCTTTCATTTTCTAATTGGATAGGAGTGCCAAAAGTGGACAGGAGTGGCACCGATGTTGTAGTCTTTCCCCATCACTATTGTCCTAAGGATCTAATATTTTTGGGTTTTGTTCACCTAGTCAGTGTGAGCCTATGTACTAAATTTAGGAGCCTCACTATTGATATAACTCTCTATAGAGTTGATTTTCTATGTATGTGTCTTCTATGCACTTGAATAAAAACTTTGAAAAATAAGGAAAAGGCGTTAGTGTGTATAAGATGCACTAGATGTGCTTCACACCCTATGTGTGGGTACACTACCTACATACCAATACTCCAAGGAGGGATCAAGCCATATGTAGTTCTCCCTTTAAGAGTGTTTAGTGAAATAGTGAATGAAAATGCAAGAAATGAAAAAATTGGGTGTGCTTGAGATGACTAGGGGTTGGTGTAAGGACTTGAATTGGCTTGAAAAAGTGTATAGGCTTACTATATGTAGATAATAGGGAAGATTTTTTTAGTGGTATTTCATGTATTTTTTTTGCTTGAGTGATATTTACCAACCCTTTTCAAATGATATTTGAATGGCATTTTATAGCGATCTATTGGTCATGGATTGAATTTGCTCACATTAAGCAGACAAGGAGAAGAATGGGAAATATGAAGAAATTGATTATTGGGGATAAAAATGAGCTTGGAAAACATCACTAAAAGTAGACAATAGTGGCATCAATGCTTCTATCCTAGTTGGGTGTTATTGTCTTGGAGGTTCAGGCCCTGGGGGGATGGATTGGTCATGAAAAGGGGGTCTTAGATCAGCTAGGGTCAAGTCTGAAAGGCTATAGATGATTGGGAATTAGTGAAAATAATTCTATGAGGGTGATGAGAGAAATAAAGAGGGATCTATGGGTTGAGTGTTTTTATCCATGCTTAATTTACCAATTTTTTCATTTTATATGACTATAGGCTCATAGGGCTGGTTGAGAGGGTTTGTCTCATTCAATTACTTGTTGCTCCTTGCTTGGATTATCTTACGTACATATGAAGTAAGTTGGTAATGAATTATTTATGTTATTAATACATTCCTTGTTTAATTGATAATGTTTAATGGTCATTTAACCTACAAACATAATTACTATTTTATAATGGTTTGATATTGGTTAATTATGTTGACATGCTAACCTGTGTTGATGGAATGTAGAAATAGGAATGCAAGCTTAAATAATAAGAATCTAAAATTACTACTTGTTATAGGTAATTCATATCATAGGATAAGTTATTTAATGTTTAATTTGTGTCTATTCCTATATCTAAAGTATCTTGTTGATATAGATAATACAAAATTACTCTTGGTTTATACATGTGATCTTATTAAGTTACTATAGGCTTCATGTTGTCACTAAATTAGAGTAAACCTTGGACTATATCATTACATTGTGGGTTTATTTATTTATTCATATAATCTTGTTGGTTGAATAATATTGATTGATGGATAGTATGAGTAATGTTACTCAAGCATATACAAATGTTCACGAAACCTACAAACTTGATTAATAAAGTATTTTAGCAAAATGATTATCATTGGTGTATTCCCATAGATCACTCAATTTGGTGTATAGGAATACTTAGGTATGATCACTTGTATTAGTAGTGATCTTGGAATTTTAAATGGATTGATAATTGTCTAATTATCTCTTTTTTATCTATATTTATTCTTATGGCTCATTTTCATTTTTATACATTAGAACTACTCTTATATTAGTTGAGTAGATAGAGTTATGTTTTATTTGGTTTAAAACTTGGGATTAGATTTAGATACCTTTGTATGTATTATCTTGTAGATGATATATATGAATAAGTTCAATGAAACTATCTGTTTGTCTTATTGGAAAGCATAAATAAAATTCTTGGTTGCATGCATGGGACTTGTGAGTCCATATACACATGTATGTAGGTTGTCATTAATAAATTCCATTATTTTTTAGATCTTATATCTGAATTTAAATTTAATTTCCTTGTTTAAATAATTTATCAATTTATTAGTTTGTTAAGAATGCCTATCATGAGAATATGTACATTTCAATATGGGAACAAACTGCTAGTTATGGTTAAAAAGAGTAACCTTAAACCAATTTCCATTTGAAGTAATGGGTAATTTTATGCAAAGTATACTCCCTTTCTAATATTCTTATATACATGGATTTGAATGAAATTATATGTGGGATATCATTCTATTGAGTTATGTATGCATATTGTTATTCTCTTGTTGGATGGAACTTTTCTTAGTGAGTAAGGCATTGTTATTAGCATGAGATTATATGAGTACTTAATTCATGCATAACTTTAATTTTTATTATCTCTATAAATTGGTTCATGATGGAACCAACTATATGTGTGAACAATATATAATGATGCATATAAGAACAATACTATTCTACCATGTTGGGTATGATTGGGAAATGGATGTATGCATGTTTACCTTGTAATTGTTCTTATGTAAAATATAATTACCAAATCATGTTGAATATACTTAGTAGGCTGTTGAATGAGGTGGGATTATTTCCTTACTAAACTCTTTGATTGTATGAGAGGTTAATGTTGTGAAATTTAATCATACTTAATAAAATTTTAATTATCTTCATGGATGGAATCATTTATGTAAGTGTGAAATTTGAAATAGATAATATGCCTTCCTTGCCTAGAATACTAGTTGGTAAATCAATCAATATTGTGGAATTTTATATGTTTGGCTACCATGTCCCTAGGGTGTTTTGATATCCCTCTAAATTTTGTATCATATTGGGTATTTTCCAATATGGGATCATTTATATCTATTCCTTGAATGGTGGCCACTATATCATTATCAGATTGATGATGAATTTATATTTATTGTATCTTTGATAATTTATTTTGGATCATGAAAAACATGCTTATAAATTGAAAGCAACCCCATTTTTTTAAAATGATAGTCTTATTGTATGCTTAGAGAGACTTAGCATAAAACTGCATATATCTATTTGATGCTAGTTACTATTATATTTAGCATGATTTTAGTTTGCTTGATTGTAAATTAGGACAACTTTATTTGGTTCCCATATCTTTGAACTCTTTGTGACCCATTAATGTCATATAAGGTTAAGGTTAACCTTTCTAGTTATGCATACATGAATACGCTACACAAGTGTTTTGTGTCTTAGAAAGTGAGGTTTAGGTCTGTTACACATCTAAACGTGTACTATGATATGCAACTTCAAAAATAAAATTTGGGGTTGTGAGACTATAATGGTTCTCATTTAGAGTGGATGACCACCTGCTATAATATATTTATCAGAATGGACATAGATAAAATATGATGAGTAATATTTTTATTACTATGTGCAATGGTTCTTATTTACATTGGGTGGCCTCACACTCTATTAACATGTAAGGGACACATTTTTTCACTTGGTTGGATTCATTCAAGAAGTATTAATGAAAAAAAGATGAGTTTCCATTATTTTTAGTATACCTATAGTGGTTTAAATTTATAATGGGTGAGCACCCACTGTAATATTTTTCTCATGATGGATTCATTTTGAATATATTTATATTTAGATGTTAAGTTTTACAATAATTAAATTCAATAATGTATGTAATTTTTTTCAAACATCATGTAAATAGGATGGGTAATATTTTTGTAACTCTATGCAATGGTTCTCATTTATAATTGGTATCCTCACACTCTATGGACATGTAAGTGATACAGTGTTTACGCTTGGTTGTATTCACTTTTATTAGAAAACCTAGATATAAAAAAAACTAATTCAACATAACATGTAATTTTTTTCAAATATAGTATAAATAAGATGAGTAGCATTGTTTTTATTATCCTTGAAATAGTTCTAATTTAAAATTGATGACTGCGTACTCTAAGATATTTATTAGGGATAGTGAAAATAGGACGAGTAAATGTTTTTTACTCTATACAATGGTTCTCATCGACATTGGGTGGCCTCATACTCTATGAAAATGTAAGTGACATATTTTTTTCACTTGGTTGGATTAATTCATGAATTATTAATGCAAAAAATATGTGTGACCCCTATTTGTACTATACCTCCAATTATTCACATTTATAATGGGTGACCACCCATTCTAATATTTTTTTGATGATGGATTCATTCTGAATATTTTTATTTTTAGGTGTTATGTTTTGAAACAAAGAAATTAAATAATGTATGTAATTCAATTTAGACGTCATGAAAATATAATGAGTAATCTTTTTGTTACTCTATGAAATGGTTTTAATTTATAGTGTGTGGCATCACACTCTATGAACATGTAAGTGACACATTGTTTACATTTCATTTGATTTATTTTTATTACATAATCTATATATAAAAATAAATTAATTAAACATAACGTGTAAAGATTTTAAAATATATTAAAAATAGGATGAGTAACATTTTTTTATTATCCCTAAAATGGTTCTCATTTAGAATGGATAACTACCCACTCTAAAATATTTCTTAGGATGGACATATCGTAAATAGGATGAGTTAATTTTTTGTTGCTATGTGCAATAATTTTCATTTAAAATGGGTGGCCTCACACTCTATGAACATATAAGTGACACACTTTTTTCACTTGGTTGGATTCATTTTGATTACAAAACCTATATATATATATATATATATATATATATATATATATATATATATATATATATATATATATATATAATTCAACATAACATGTAAATATTTTAAAACATAGCATAAATATGATGAGTAACATTATTCTTACTATCCATGCAATGGTTCCCTAAGAGATTTCTCAAGATAGACATAGTGAAAATAGGATGAGTAAGCATGCTTTTACTTCATGTAGTGGTTATCATTTATAGTGGGTGGCCTCAAAATCTATGAAAATATAGTTAATAAATTGTTTACACTTGGTTGGATCTATTTTGATTACAAAACCTACATAAAACAAAAAATTATTTCAGCATAACATGTAAATATTTTCAAATATAGTGAAATTATGATGAGTATCATTATTATTTTTTTATCTATGCTAGAGAATTTATATGTCCCTGGCCCTTATAACATATGGATTCAAAAACAATAGAACAGACTTGGCTTGATGGTATTAACATTAAGGCATTTAACCACTAAAATGACAAAATGTTCCAATTACTAAAAGTAAAAAATACTTTAGCATAAAATCCAACTTAATCAAATTGCATGTCCATAATTAATTTTTTCCACCTTCATAGATGTCTTGAATAGAGAGATCGGGATTTGACATTCTTTTTTATTGCTTTTTACCAACTTTCATTCATCTTCATCACCTAATTTTATTGAAATTAAACTTAAAATACTATTAATTTCTTTTTATTTATCTAAATCAATTTCATTCTTATTCACATTATTCTCATTATAACCAATAGACTTTGCTTTATGAAATGTTCTTATCAATTATTTCACCTTAACTTGATTTTTTCCTTTGAATCTCTCTCTAGAGATGCTTCTATCAAATAAAGAGGATCTTCCACCACCACTTCCAGCTACTTCTTATTTTTCTCTTTTCCCCAAGAAGAAACATGATTTTGCTTAACTTTTTGGAAAGATTTAGAGAGGTGCCCAACCTAAAAATAGTTTATATATTTGAAGGGGATTCCTTAAAAATATAATGATTGAATCCAACTCATATTTTTCACTTTCAAATTTATACTTTTAGGCAGATTTAGAGAGATATCTAGACACAAAAAAATCTTGGAGAAAGTCATCTAGAGAAGATTCAAAGAAGATTAATCAATTTATAGCAAATAACCCAATGCATTATCTATAAATGTAAGACCTAATACAATCCAAAATTGAAGTGAAAGATAGGGAAATCTTACCCAAATAGGGTGTTGTGAAATATTTTCTATTAAGGGGTTAAAATCCATCTGTTAGGGTTTCATGAGTAAAATATGATTTTCCCAGCTCCAAGTTTTTGCCTGCAAAATCTTATTCTGTTCAGCTAAAGAATAAAATGTAATAATAAATAAACCTTTGGCATATGGATATATTTCCATATTGTCTTCCAACAAAGATTTCCATAAATCTAAAAGCTATTGGTGTAGGGAGGGAAGGGATGGTTAGAATTGATCAAACTAGCATACCAAACCCCTTTCCAAAAACCATTATTCCCCTTTCAAAACCTCCTCTAGAGATTTATTTTCAAAATTTACATCCATTAAATTAGATAAATAAACCCTAGCCTAATCTTCATCAGTCCCTATAGAAACCTTATCAATAGAGTTTACTAGTGGAATGATAACATGTTGTTGTTGTATTGATTTGGTTGACCCCTCTCTATTTAAACCATGTGCTTTGTCAATCTTCACCTCAAGATGTACCCTCTAAAATTCCACCATCACCAATGGATACCCCTCAAATCTTGAGCTCACTTCTATGTAGTGTTTTAATATCTTCATGCTTAGTTTCCTTACTATAGGCACTACTGAGAAGATGTGAAAGTCTCTTGAAACCCTAGTTTCCACCATCATATCCTAGAAGCACCATCAAGTAGAATTATTTTTACTATCAATACAATGGTTCTCTTTTAGACTAGGAAACCACTCACTCTAAGATTTTTCTAAAAAAAAAATGAAAATAGGATGAGTAAGCTTATTATTAATCTATGCAATGGTTCTTATTTAGAGTGTTCGGCCTCACACTCTATGAACATGTAAGTGAAACAATGTTTGCACTTGGTTGGATTAATTTAAAAAATATATACATAATAATAAATTAATTTAATATATCATGTAAACATTTTAAAATATAGTGAAAATATGATGGGTGGTATTGTTTTTATTATCCCTAAAATAGTTTTTATTTAGAGTGGGAAGACTTCCACTCTAAGATTTTTTTTAAGATGGATTTATTTTGAATATAAAGGTTGGATTTTATTCTAACAAAAAAAAATACAACATATGTTTTAATCTATTTAAAATTCCATACAAATAGGATATATATGATTATTTTCACTATACGTGCAATGGTTATCATTTAGAGAGGGTGGTCATCTTCTCTAGGAGCATTCACAATATTTAACAACAATGTGATTCAAGAAGTTAACCTTTTAAAAGGGATAGTGCAAAAAATTTGACTGACACTTTTTTTTACTATGCCTATAATCATTCTCATTTAATACTAACATAAAACCTTAAATTATAAGCTTATAAAAATTGTGTACATAGAATTTTTAGGCAAATTTTAAAATTTATAATATTAAATTGTAAAAATAATAACAAAATCTTCTATTAAAATTCTTACAATAAATTTAATTTATATAAATGATAGTACTTCACAATAAAGTAAACTCTAAATAATAGTGGCCATATAATTATTACATTCAATATTAAATATTACAATATAATACATTATAATAATAATTCATATAATATTTTATTTAAAAATTATAATAAATTATAAAAGTGTTCATGTGATAAATACATTAAATATTAAATATTTAAATAATATAACACATTGTAATCAATAATTTGCATAATCTTCTAGTTAAAAATTATAATAAATTGTAATTATTTAAATTAATCTTAATTTATAATTTTTTAAGCTTGCAATAATAATATACATATATTTAATTATAACATTCAATATGAAATTCTATAATATACTATTATAATAATTATAATATTCAATATAAAATTTTATAATACAACATTATATTTTTTTTCCATAAATGTTGTTGTAAGAAACTCTAATAAATTTCAATTTATTTAAAATAATATTAGTTATGTAATGTTTACTATTGTAAAAAAAGTTATTAACCTTTAATATTGATATAAATGAAATTAGTACACTAAATATTAAATATTGTAGTATAACAAAATAAGAATGAGTTCAAAAAATGTTGTTCAAAAGACACTACAATAATTTTAATTATTTAAAGTACTATTAATTTACATTAAAAATTGTAAGAAAATTCAGTAATAGGTTGTACTAAAAATTTATGCATTTAATAAATAAAAAAATTTAATATAATTTTTTATGATCTATTTATATTTATTATATTAAAAAACTTTAGAAATATTTAATTTAGTGGTGATTTACAATTATATAACTAAAATAATATATATTTTATTATTAACATTTAATATTATATCAAATTAAAAAAATAAATCTCAAATAATCTATTTTTCAACTTGTAATGACCATTCTAATGTGTATAAAATATTAGTCAAGATTTTATATTCTAAAGCTTTCCTATAATATTAGTCAATATTTGATATTGGTATAATAATTCATTAGGTATTAAGTATCATTTTAAAAACTCATTATTAACTCATTTGAATTAATTTTTTTTTTGAGTGTTTGTCAATTTTTTTTATTGTATGTCTAAAGGTATTACATGGATGGTCAAATTAAATCGTGACCTATTCAAAATTGTAATATGCCACCTTAATAATTTTTGCCTAAAAATTTCAATGCGACAAATAAATCTTATATCTAAAGATTTAAATTTTGAAAGTTTCATGTTTTAATTTGAGTAGAAAATTTTAATATGGCACATTCAAATTTTAAAAATTATATGGTCTAAATTTCATGAGATTTCTTTACCAAATAATATAATATAATTTTTTTACAAAAAAACTTATAGGTTTTGGTTTTTCTTTTTATGAAATAAGAAAAAGTGAGGGGAATAAGATAAGGAAGTTCATGGCATTCAAATGAATTTAAATTTTTTAAAGGGATGAATCAATATCAGTTATATGAGTAGGGGTATGAAATTCAAAATAGAAATGATAGAGAATAATTTTGGATGTGTCTCTCTAACATGAGTCTTTCATATATGCAACTGTTTCTAACATGGGTCTTTCATTTGAGAATAAATTATGTTTAATCCTCTTATTCATAGCTAGTTTAAACTTAATTTCATTCTCAATATATTTTATATATTTATAACTATTTTGTTACAAATGCAAATCAAATACTTTATTATAGAGATGCTTACTTATAAAAGACTCATTTATAATGTGCTTTCTAATATTATAACTATTATTTTATAAATTAAAACAAATATTTTATATTATAAATTAATACTAATAAAAAATACACATATAATTTTTTTTTAATCTTTTTTTCTATGTATTCATTTCTATTGTTTAAATATTTATTTTTATAGATGAGTACCTATAGTTTGTAAAAAGATAATTTATTGAAGATTGACTCACTTCCTTGTTTTTATCTAATACAAATTTTGATTTTAAATCCTAAATTTTTAATGATGTAAAAGAGGATCTACAATACATAATAGTTAATATCTATATTTTTTTTATGTTTATGTTTTTTCCATCTTAATGAACTCAATATACAGAATTCAATTTTTTTTCAAGCAAATAAAACACTCTTTTACCTTGTCAGGTTATGATTTGAAAATATTTAACTATTTTGTTTGTTAAATATCATAACCTTTATATGAAATTAATTATTTAACTCATTTATTTGTTGTTAGGACACTCTAATATATTTCTTATAATTAATTCATTTTGAATAAAAAGCTTAGTTGATTTTGTCTTATTCTCATGATACCTAAAATTCCTTACAAGTTATGTTGAACTCCATTATTTTTGATAATATAAGGTGACAAAAACCAGGGGCTAAACCCTTAACAGAAGCAGAAAAAGGAATAGAAAGGCTCACTAAAAAAAAGAACCACCAAAGTTAGCTAAATTATAAACACCATAAACAACTAATAAATAGTAGATAGTATAAAGCAAAAAATAGCACAAAGTATAAAAAGAAACTAGACTAAGGAGAAACAACCTCCTAACCTTTAGCCAGAAAATCCATAATTTCATTCAGTTTATTGACTTTTTTGTCATCCTCACCATTCACCAATGACTCCTATTACTTTAGTATATTCAAGTTGAGCAAAGGTAAGTGACAGAGCATACTGCTAATATAGGCTCCCAAGGAATGAACCTTTTGATCCACATACTCCAAATGACCCCTGAGATCAGAAATAACATTCTCCTAGCCATCTTCCTTCTCCTTAGTCTCCTCTTTAAATTCCTTCACAATAAACTTCTCCCCTTCACTGGCATTGACTGTAGGTTCACCCCCTCACTGCTAGAATCCTTCATTTGGAAACTTGCTATCAAAATCACTTATCCTGCTCAATTGAACATGTGTAAATAATAAAAATGCTAGAATGGCATTAGTCAAAAATGTAAAATAGATCATAATTCCCTCATACTTAAGAATACACATCATTTTTTCAATAAAAACATCTAACCATCCAAGTTGGTAGATATGATGAGTCATCCTTAACAAGTCATGTCTTTCTAAATGAGTTCCCTTATGTTAACAGGAACATTGGTATATTGACACCAACATCACCAATTCATAAAATATTGACCATAATTAGTGAGTTCATCAACAACACCATTTCATTATCTAAATATGTGAGAGAATTCCACTCTAGAAATTCTCTTGATAAGAATTTGGATGTTCATGATGATATCCTTAAGTCTCCACCCAAATATCAAAGCATTGGTAACAACATCGATGACAAATTTAGAGTCCCCTTGTATGTGCAGATTAGAAATTCCCAAGAAATGGCTAATTTTATTCCCCATAGGAGAGCAAAGGCCTCATCATAGTTGTTACTTTGAGTACCTAAACCACCATCATAGGTATCAACAAGCACCTCTCTATCATCCCTAATAATCCTACCACTACTAGCTATGACATTGGACTTAGAGGCCCCATCAAAATTAAGATTGAGCCAACCAAATGTTAGATCCATTTAACATTAGATATTAGAATCTGATTTGAATTATCATAGATAGGGATTTGGTTAAGAATTCTCCAATTGCTAATAATTTTTTTCTCTTATTGAGTGAGGGGTTTCTCAATAGTTTTAATATGGGAACTAACAACACTTTTAATGAGGGAATTAACAAAAGACTGATAAACTTGAGAAGAATATTTGATAGCTTCCCTAAAGATTCTATTATTCCTTTCTTTCCATAAAGACCAACCAAGAAAAGGAAGAGTTTGGTTCCAGAGCTCCTTAAGTTAGGGATGAGAAAAAGTAGGAAGCTAATTAAAAATCAACTCCATAATATCTTTATTGCAAACCAATTGAAGGCCAAAATTTTGTAGAATAATAATCCATATTTCCCTAGCAAAGGAACAATGAAGAATAAGATGAGGAATTGTTTCCTCCTCCTGAAGGAAAAGAACACATCAATTAACTAGAGAGAAACCCCTTTTTTATAGATTGTCCTGGGTTAAGATCTTATTATGAGCAACAAACCACCAAAGCATATTGACCTTAGGAATAAGTTTATGATTCCAAACTTTATATGAAAGCTTATTTATGTAAGTATTAGGAATTAATAGATGGTAAGCAAAATTAATAGTGAAGCATCCTCCTATGTCAGGTGACCAATATAACTCATCTTCTCTAGGAAAAATTGGAATTTTGATATCCCCCAATAATTTTTGGATAGATATTATCCTTGGAATAAGCTTTGGATGATTAATACAATAGTCAAGAAGATTTTTACAACATCTAATACCATTCTTATGATGTATATAATGATATACCTTTGACCTAAAAAACTATTTGGCTATAATAACAATAACCTCATTACCCACATAATTAGCTAGGGCCTTATCATCAACCCAAGGATCCTCCCAAAAATTTATAAGGTTATCATTCCCTAATTTCCACTTAAGCCCATATTTAATTAAACTTCTAGATTTCAGCATTTTGTTCCAAATCATTGACCCCTAGGGGAGCCCTTCCTGATAAAGGACATTAAGATTTTCATCACCCTAAAGGTACTTATCCTGCATAATAGTTCCCCAATATTTATTATTGTTAATCAAATTCTAATTGATTTTGAAAAGAAGGGATTTATTCATGTTTCTTATATATCTAATATTAAGATCCCAATGAGTTTTAGGAATGAAAACCTTCTCCCATTTTATAAGAGACATTCTCTTTTTTTCTTCCACACCTGTCCATAAAAAATTCCTTTGAATCTGCTCTAGTTTATTAGCAACATACTTGGGCATTTTGAAAAGGGAAAGGAAGTAAGTTGGAATTCCTTGTAAGGAAGCTTATAGAAGCTACAATTTTCTAGTACTGCTCAAGAGCTTACCCCTCCAACCAATCAAATTCATTTGAGTTCTTTCCAAGATATCATTCCAAAATCCCTGAGTTACCTATTTAACAGCTAGAGGAAGGCCAAGGTAGACAATAGGCAGATCAACTGTAGTGTAGCTAAGGATGTTAATAATTTTTTTTGAGATCTTCCTATGTGTTAAAGAAAAAAAACATTACTCTTTTGAAAATTGATTTTTTGGCCAGAGTCTTTAGCATAGTAATTGAGTATATTCCTCCAATTATGAGCTTTTATAACTGAAGAGATACCAAATGGGATGGTATCATCCACAAACTACTAAACAAACATTAGTTGTAGATAAGAAGCAGGTTTGATCCTCATAATTTCCTTAAAAAGAACCTTAGAGTGGACATATCTCCCAAGAGTCTCGACCATCATGATAAACATATAGGGAGAAAGAGGATCACCATATCTAATCCCTCTCTTGGGAGAGAAAAAACCTTTAGGAATTCCATTAACTAGAACATAAAATTTGGTAGTGGTAACTGCTTCCCAGATGATTAAGGAAACTTTATCATTAAAACCAAATTTTTGGATAACCTTAAAAAGAAATTACTAGGAAACTCTATCATAAGCCTTAGAAATATCAAGATTGAAGACCATACTAGGACTCCTACTCTTTTCCATAAAATAGACCATTTCATGAGTGACAATGATCACATCTAAAATTTGCCTCCTAAGAATAAAACCTTTTTGAGAAGAGGAAATAATTTTATCAAAGAAAGATTGAAATCTCAAAACAAGAAGTTTGGTGCATAATTTGTAAATGGTATTAAACAAACTTATAGGTCTAAAATCTACAAGAAACTTATGATTTGTATTTTTGTAGAAAATAACAATAAAGGTATTGTTAACTTGCTTTAAAATTTTCCCAGTTTTAAAAAATCCCTAATAGCAGTAATGACATCATAGCTCACAATATCCCAATACTCCTAAAAAATAGAGGAAAACCATTAGGGCCAGGGGCTTTAAAGGGTCCCATGGAAGAAAGAACACCATGAATCTCTTCTTCAAATATGGGTTTTAACATTTCAATATTTTCCTCTTCGGTGATCAAAGTATAAATATTGTTGACTAACTGGTTCATTATTTGCCCACTAACAACACTGTCAGCTTGTTCCATTAGTAAGTTCTATAAAAATAGAGGAGCATGATTCCTAATCTCATTGTCATCAGTTATAGTATTACCATCCTCCATACACAATTTGGAAATAGTATTAGCTTTCCTATGTTTCATAGCAAAGAGATGAAAGAAAGCCATATTGTGATCCCCTTTTTAAAGCCATTGAATCTTGGATTTTTATTTCCAAAAAATCTCTTCCTTATTCATAAGGTTCTTCCAATTAGTAATTAAATTGTTTTCATCTTGAGCAATATCCTTCATATAATCTCCTTGACCTATTCTATATTGAATGTCAGCTAATTTTCTAGAAAGAACCTTCTTCTACACAAACACATTCCCAAAGCTATATTTATTCCAATGATGCACCTCTTGTTTAATATGTAATAGATTCTTAACCAGCCTAAACATAGGAGTACCTTAGACAAGAATCTACCACCAATTGGTTAGGAGACTCCTAAAATATTTATGTTTGATCCACATAGCTTCAAAACTAAAAGGGAAAGGGCCCTGATTCTATTGGTCAATCTAATTAAGGAGAATAGGATTATGGTTAGAGATTGTTTTGGGGATAGCTGAGAGGTGAATATTAGAATGATTAACCTAGTTGTTAGATATTAAGAATCTATCTAGTTTGAATTGAATCATTTGATCACCACTTCTTTTGTTAGACCAAGTAAAGTTATGATTCTATAGCTCAATATCTAATAACCCAAAACTATTGATAAAGTTAGCTAAATCAAACATACTATCAGAGTAGTCTAAAATACCCATAAGTTTCTTTGAAGGATATAAGGGGGTATTAAAATCTTCCACCAACATCCAAAATGAATGAGGGGAAGTAGAGAAGAGAGTAAACAGATCCGTCCACAACATTTTCCTTAGAACCCTTGTATTCAGGGCATAGATATTGATTAAGGACCAGTGAAAAGAAGGCATAAAAAAATTGACAATAAGATAAAATTATTATAAATAGTGAAAGTATCACTGATTCTTTCCTTATTCCATATAGTAACAATACCCCCTAAATCACCCATAATAGGACTAATGCAAAAAGTAGCATTAGGCCAAATTCTATCAACAACTAGTTTAAAATTTTCCTTAGACATTTTAACCTCTTGAAGTAAAAGAATATCAATTTTAAGATTTAGAATACAATTCTTAACTTCAAACTAATTTGAGGGGATATTAAGGCCCCTCATATTCCAAGATATGATTCTCATTTAAGATATTTTTGGGAGTGGACCTCTAGTGTTTTTTGCTTACCACTAGTAATTTCATGAGCTGCCTCTCTTTGTCTTGTTTCCCTTAGAGAAGGTCTCCCTGAATTAGGATCTATTCCAACATCAATATATTTCTTGGGCTTGTATCCCTTATTTTTAGGGGTTTTCTATTCATCTTGATAATTATTACACCCACTTGGCCCTGCTCCTGGGGTTAAGATTGAATCAACAAGTTGAAACACAATAAACCCTACTTTGGATGACTCAGAAGTTCCATTAATCCTAACTCTAGAGGAGATCATTAGAATCTATCTTATAGAGGGATGAGAATTCATGTCTTTTTTATTGCAAAATGCATCTAAAATTTGAATGTTATCTAATGGGATAGAAGGGACCTTGATATTAGCCTGTTAAAACTCTCATTCCTCTAACACAAGAAGGTCCATAGAAACCTATTGAACAAGTTCCTCATTGACTTCCAAAATTTTTAGATCAGGGTTATCTTAGCATTCACCTTCATGAGTAAGGACCTATTCCTCATTACCCACCCTCCCATATCATTATCTAAAAATCTAGGATCTTTATTCTCACCTATCTGATTAGAGTCATGTTCCTCATTACCCCCCAATCCTTGAGAATCAAGAATAACTTCTCATGTAGTAGTAGTGTTATATTCTTTCTCTAGGTTAGGGCTTACCTCTACTTTATTAAGCTTATAATGAGTGATTAAATGACCCCTCTTCTTGTAAAGTTGACAAAATGTAGTCAATTTTTCATATAGGGTTGGCATCCAGATCCCATACTTAGAGCTCAACTCAATGGACCTAGAGAGATTTTTTAAAACTTCTACATTAACATAGAATATAACATAAACATAATGGGATTTAGACCACATAGTATTTTCAAGAGTGACATAATGACCAAAAGTATTATCTATAGATTTTTTTTCTCGTCCTAGTATTCCAAAGGAAACCTAGTAGTCTCACCCAGACCAGGGTAGTCCAATTCAAATCAATACTGGTCTCAAACCTAGGCCTCCATACACAAAGTGCCAGTGGATGTGTACCATAAATCCATGGCACTCCCACCAAAATGGAAATCATATCTTCTTTATTAGTAAATTTTAACATAAATAGCCCTCCCACCATCACAATGATAGATATATTGCCTTTGATCTTACAATGATTGGAAACCCATGTCCAAATTGATTCAATATTAGGATGAACGGAAAAAAACTTACCCACAAGAGTAATATCCATAGAGGCCATGATTTCCTCAACTAGATCATCTGGTATGTCTAGCACTATTCTTTTCACTATTTCCTTTTGAATAGGAATCGTAGTGGTACTTTTAGGATAAAAAATCTCCTATCTCATTAGAACACCTTTCCATCCCTTAGTGTAGTCAACAATTGACATGGGTTTGGGCCTAGCGATACTACCTGAGGTAGTACCATCCATAAAAAAAACTAGAATGCAATAAAAACCCTAATGTGCAAAAAAAAAGTAAGACCTAGCGCCCAACATTTATATTCAAAATGAATACATTCTAAAAAAATATATTTAGAGTGGGCAAACATCTACTCCAAATGTGAACCATTTCATTCATAGTGAAAATAAGTGTCAAATGACAAGTTTTCACAATGTCTTCATTCTAAATTAAATAATTACAAACAAGTGCCACTTGTTCTATATGCATTAATACTTAAGCCTTATATTCTAAATGAATCCATCCTAGGAAATATCCTAGAGTTGGAAGCTACCAAATATTAATATATATTTATCATAATGAACTCACAATAAAATTTCAATAAAATTTAAGATAATTGTAATCCATTTTATGCATCCTATAAATATGATGAATAAGATTATTTTTAGTATCCCTGTAATGGTTCTCATTTCAAGTGGGTTTTCACCCACTCTAAATTTTTTCTTGAGATGGATTCATTTATAACATAAAAATTAGTTAGGTTTTAGTGAAAATAGGACAAGTGGTCCTTGTTTGTAAGGATTTATATTTAGAGTGGAGGCATAGTGAAAATATGTCAACTGACACTCTAATTTGAATATGTGTAAACAAGTGCCACTTGTCATATCCCATCTAAGAACCAAGCTTTATATTTAAATGAATTCATCCTAGTAAATATCTAAAAGTGGGAGGCTATCCACTTCAAATGAGACTATTTTAAGGATGTTGAATATAATCCTATTTGTCCTATTTTCATGGTGCTTGAAATGAATTGTAAATTATCTTGAATTTCATTATTGTGAGACCTAACTATTAGATTAAACAAAACACAAAGAGAAAATGAGATTGATAATAGTAGAGCACATATTCAACATGTTCAACCAAGCATGAAGGCCTATTAAATAGGCAAACAAATGAAATACCCATGAAGCATGAGACAAGTATAAGAAAACTAACCTACGTCAGCTTGCATGAAATAGCAACGATCGAACAAACAACTAACCTCTTAACCAAAAAGGTTAAGGCAACTAACCAACATAAATTACCTTAGTAAATAACCTAAGGTAAATACAATATATGCTAACACCCTCCCTTAATGACTAAACCAGAAACAAGACCAAGTTTATCTCTAAATTTTATGAACTTGTTTGTACCAAGTGGTTTGGTCATTATATCAGCTGGCTACTCTGTAGTGGGGCAGTAAAAGAGACTGATGTCTTCATTTGTAACCAACTTTCAGATGTAATGATGGTGAACCTCAATGTGTTTGGTCCTGACATGAAATACTAGATTCTTCACCATCTTCAAAACACTTTGGTTGTCAGAAAAAATTGGAGTAGGCTTTGATGACTCAAACTGAAGATCCTCCAAAATTTTATTTATCCACATGGTTTCACAACCTACACTGACCACAGCTTTATACTCTAATTCTATTGAAGATAATGCTACTGTAGTTTGTAGTTTGATCTACCATGAGAAAACTCCTGAACCAAAAGTGAAAACATACCCTGTTGTAGATTTTCTTGAATCAACTGAACCTACCCAATCAGAATTAGAATATCTTGAAAGTTCAAAATCTACAAACTTCTTATACAGTATGCCAAAGTCAAGAGTACCTTTGACATATCTTAATACTCATTTTGTAGCTAACCAATGGACTTCCTATGGTTTAGATATGAAGCGAGATAGAAAACTCACTGCAAAACAAATATCTAGTCTGGTGGTAGTGAGGTAAATGAGACTACCCACTAGCTGTCGATACACTGTTTCATTGACCAGAGGTGAATCAGTGTCTATTGAAATTTTAGCTCCTGCTTCCATAGGTGTGTGAGTTGGATTACAATCCATCATTCTAAACCTTTCTAGCAATGAATTGGCATACTTATTCTGTGACACGAATACAGTATTACCACTTTGCCAAAACTCAACACCTAAATAGTATTTCAGTAGTCCTAAGTCTATCATGTCAAAAGTACAACAAAAATTAGCTTTCATTTGCTGAATGAGACTAGTACTACTCCCATTGATGGCTATATCATCAACATATATAATGAGAATCAAGATATCATCACCAGACACCTTTACATAGAGAGTTGGTTCCAAGTTACACCTTTTGAAACCTGACTCCCTAAGATATGATTCTATTTTTGTATACCAGGCTCAAGGAGCCTACTTAAGTCCATACAAGGACTTGACCAACTTGAAAAAAAGATGTTCCTTACCAAGAACTTGAAAACCCTGTGGCTGAACCATGTAGACTTCCTCCTCTAGATCTCCATTCAAGAAATCACTCTTTACATCCATTTGGTGCACCTGCCATCCAAATTGAGTAGCAATAGCAATAATCAAATGAAAAGTTACCATCTTGGTGGTTAGAGCAAAAGTCTCCTCATAATTAACCCCTTCCTCTTGTGCATAACCTTTTGCAACAAGTCTAGCTTTGTGTTTGTCCAAGGAACCATTTACTTTGTATTTTACCTTATAAATCCACTTACAACCAATGGATTTCTTTCCTGGTGGTAATTCCATCAACTTCCAAGTCTTATTTTTCATCAAGGAATCATATTCCAATTACATAGTTGATTCCACTGAGACTTCCCTTTGGCCTCTAAAAAATAAGTAGGCTCAAATACTTGTGAAAGAGTAGTTGTTAGAGCAAGATTGACATGCTCACCTTTATTACCAAACTGCTTTCTCGATCTTAGTCTTCTACCTTCCACACCTTGTGGCAAGTCTCCTTTTAGTGCTTCAATTGTGGCAGTATACCACTTTGGCTTCTTTGGTTGTTCTACTGGAACCTCACTTTGACCTATATCAATTCTCTCCCTGGAATGTGATTCCACTGATGAACAAGAATCTTGCTCACTTTTCACATTATAACTAATAATTGAATCATTAGATAACAATGACTCAATATCTGAAACTTGACCAGTTACTGTGAATTATGACATTTGTTCATTTACTATGACATCTCTATTTACCACAACTTTGTTAGTAGAAATATCAAGTAATCTGTAGGCCTTTGACTAATCACTATATCCAACAAACATGTATGTTTTGCTTTTTGCATCCATTTTTTTTCTCTTTTGACTAGGAATAACTGCAAAAGCTACACAACCAAAAATTCTAAAATCACTTACATCTAGAGTTTGACCTGACCAAGCCTCCTTTGGAGTCATATTCTCCAAAGCTTTTGTAGGACTTCTGTTGAGGATGTATATTGTTGTATTCACTGCTTCTACCCAATACCTGTATGGGACATTTCTACTTTGGACCATACAACGAGCCATGTCCATCACCATCCTATTACACCTTTCCACAACTCCATTTTTATATGGAGTGTAATTTTAGTGTATTGTCTGTGTATGCCTTCAGTGGCACAAAAATCCTTGAACTATTTTGAGATGAACTCACCCCCATTATCCATTCTAAGAGATTTCACTGGCCGTCCTACCTATTTTTCAACCATAGCTTTCCAAGTAAGAAAGCTAGAAAAATAATCAGATTTCTTCACTAGAAAGTATACCCTATACCCACTTTTTCCTAAATAAATCATCAACCAGTAACAAGAACTAATGGGCACCAAAAGGGGTAGGTGTCTGCATTGGACCATGCAAATCCACATGTACCCGATCTAATACTCCCTTTGCTCTTGAAGCTTTACCAACATCAAATGAATGTCTAACTTGCTTCCCCAACTGACATCCAATACATACATGATGACTATGTCGAATAGAAGGAATCCCCTTAACCATCTTAGTCTTACTCAATGTAGTCAAATACTAAAAATTCAAATGCCCATACCTTTCATGCCATAGTGAACTTGTGCTATCAACTGCTGCAAGTGCACTTTCCATTGCTTTGATTGGATCTGCAAGCTTATACAAGCCTTTCTCACTGATCCTAATATCAATAATCTTGTTATCTTTAGTAGTGACTAAACATTGTTATTCTTGAAATTTTACAACAAAATTAGATTTTGAGGTGATCTCACTGATTGAAAGAAGATTTTTGTTCATATTCGGTACATACCTAACATTCTTGAATGTATAATTTACTGTACCATCAAAACTTATATGAACATTACCAAATCCTTTCACAAAATATGTTGTACCTTCTCCCAAAGATACAGATTCATTACTACTGTTATCTTCAAAAAAATCCACATACCAGTCCTTATGGCATGTATAATGGCGAGATGCCCCTAAATCAAAGTACCAAACTCAATCCACCATAGAATTACCTCTAGAAGCCATGAAAGAAAAATCTGGTGATTCCTTGCCTTCACCTTCAGCTACATTTGCATGATGAGTTTTCTTTCTGGGGTTAGCCATATCCTATTGTCTTTTCCTACAATCTTTCTTAAGGTGACCGGGTTTCTTACAGTAAAAACATTTCCATTTAGATCTCTTATTACCACTTACTTGTGAAGATTCTGATGGATAGCTATTTTTACCAAACTGCTTACCCTTTTCCTTGATAAAGAATGCACTCTCTGTGGAAGTGGATGTAGACAACACTGCCTGCTCCTGTCGTCTCTCCTTTTGCAATAGCAATGTAGACAATGTTTCAAAATCCAAATTCTGCATCTCAGCAATCATGTGGAAGGACTCCACAAATGACTCAAATGATGGTGGAAGATTTTTGCATAACAAGAGCAATCAAATCTTTCTCATCAATAGGTTTCTGCATTGCTTTCATCTGGTCACTAATGTCCTTGATTTACAATAAAAACTCAGAAATGGAGCCACCTTCCTGCATCTTAGTGGAAAACAACAAATTCTTCAAATGCAACACTCTACCAGCTTCAGAAGCCTGATATTTTGAAGATAAAATTTTCCATAAATCTGATGCTATAGTCACATTTTTGACCTCTGAGATTAGATTATCTGCTACTGAAAATTTTAACAACATAAGAGCCTCATGATGACATTTATCATAGTCATTGGTAGCAGTGGCAGGCCTTTGCTCTTTACCGAGCACTATTTGATCAATATTTAGATATTCACATATTGTCAAAACCTTATGACTCCACAAACTAAAGTTCTTGCCCATCAATTTCTGAGAATCTGGTAGTAACAGGTGTTGAATACTAGCCATTTTACCTAGTTTTTCATGAAAATGATAAAATCAAAAAAACTATAACAACTTTTTTTTTAATTCCTTCTACACATTGATTCTATATTGACATTGAACAACCCTATCCATTTTCAACAACAAACTCAATATCATTTTCAAGATCACAAAAATTATACCACTAAAATAATTAAATCAGGAAGACTACAATTCTAATTTAAAAAATTCTTTCTCCATTGACATCCAGATAAAAAACCTAGAAAATGGTGAAATTTTTAGCTTCCCAGATGCTTTCGTGATTATTAGTCAATGGTAAGTCCCCAATAACCCTTATTGGCTAAAGTTTTGATTTATTTCAATTAAAAAAATAAAAAATAATTGAAATATTAAAACTTTATGCTAAAAATTTTATAAAAAATTTAGCCAATCAGAAAATTGGCCTACAGGCAAAGATTTTGAGCCCGTTTCTCAACCAAATTGTAAACCATTTTCACCAGTGTCTTAGTTTTGATTTAACTCACGATTTAGGCTTTTGTTTTGCTGAAAAAGATGAAGAAATGATTTTTTCTAATTTTTCTGAATCCGTATGGTGCCCTTGCACAGATAAATTCAACACAGGCTTTTGAGCCTCTAAAATAGCCTGTTTTCACTTCCTTTTGGTCTTATTTAGCCTTATGATGCTTCCTGGCAATTTTCAGACCTTCTGGTTGAGTTTTCTGAATTTTGTGATGTTTTCTCTCTCCTTGGCTCTCCACTGGGTGCCTAAAGCTCCTCCCTAGCAAGACACCGACCTCTCTCTGGCTTCCACAAACCTCCACTTAGGTTCTACAAACCATAGGCTTTGATACCATATTAGATTAAAAAAAACACAGAGAGAAAATGAGATTGAGAATAGCAGAGCACTTATTCAACATGTTCAACCAAGCATGAAGGCCTATTAAATAGGCAAACAAATGAAATACCCATGAAGCATGAGATGGGTATAAGAAAACTAACCTACGTCGGCTTGCATGAAATAGCAAAGATCGAACAAACAACTAACCTCTTAACCAAAGTGGTTAAGGCAATTAACCAACATAAATTACCTTAGTAAATAGCCTAAGGTAAATACAATAATATGCTAACACTAAAAATGGTTACAAACCATTACAAACATAGTGTAAAAAAATTTCAATCTTTTCACCTTTTTCAATATGCTTCCACTCATAATGAATTCATTTTGAATATAAAACCTAGTTATTAGGTCTAACAATAATGAAATTCAAGGCATAACATGTAATCCATTTTAGGTATCATACATTATAATGAAATTATAAGATTGTTTTTAGTATCCCTACAATGGCTCTAATTGAAATAGGTGGCCACCCACTCCAACATATTTTCTAGGATGAATTCATTTAGAATTTAAAGTTATTATGTCTTAGCACATATAGGAAAAGTGGCCCTTGTATTCAAGGATTCACATTTAGAGTGGAAGTATAGTGAATATTTATTGATAAACACTTGTTTTAACTATGTGTGTAATGGTTTAAATTTGAAGTGGGTGGCCACCCACTCTTAAATAATTTTTTATAATGAATTTATTTTAATATAAAGCTTATGTGCTAAGTTTCACAATGATAAAATTAAACATAAATTGTAATCTATTTCAAACATCATGAAAATATGAAGGATATGATTATTTTTGGTATCCATGTAATGGTTCTCATTTGAAGTGGGCAGCCACCCACTCCAAAATATTGGATATGATGGATTCATTTATAATTAAAACTTAGTTAGGTATTAGTGTAAATAGGATAAGTGGCACTTGTTTACAAGGATTCAAATTTAGAGTGTCATTCAACATATTTTTACTATGCCTCCACTATACATGTGAATCCTTGAAAATAAGGGATACTTTTATTATTTTCACTAAGATTTAACTAAGTTTTATATTCTAAATGAATGTATCATAAGAAAGATTTTAGAGTGGCAAGCCACCCACTTAAAATGAAAACCATTACAATGATACTAATATGGCATACATTTTATTTTTAATTTATTTTTGGTAATAATAGTCATGTCATGGTAGACATGAATTAATTGACATATCTACCTATTAAGTAGGTAAATATGTTTAATTTAAAGTACACATTTTAATTTAATACCCATATTACTAGGTTGTTGAATTATATCTATCTGAATAAGCCTAAAATTAATTTTAAAATATTACACCTCATCCTCTTACCTACCTCCTTATTTCTTAGATATTAATATTGGATTATTTTTCATCCATGAAAGGAAATCAACATCCACTCTAGGCATATTATTATTATAACACTCTAAATTTGAATCATTTCAAACTACCATTTTTATTATCTCCACTAAGACTTCAACTTTATCTTATAAATGAATTCATCCCAAGAAAGATCTTAGAGTGGGCAACTTCCCACCTTAAATGAGAACCATCACATGGATATAAAAAATTATTCTATTCATCCTATTTTCATGATTCATTCCTTATTGGGTAAGTGCACATAGTTGGGGGATAATTATATGGACATTTTAGGTAACACAATCATGTTAATAAATAATATTATCATGTTATTTAATTAACATGATTGTATTATTTAAATTATGTCTTGATAATTATAGATCTATAATGTGATCACGTTATTATATAATGTGATCATGTTATTATAAACAATAACATGATTATGTTATTATTATTTTAAAAAACACAATTACATTAATAACATGATTGTGTTACCTATATCATAAAAAAAATTAAAATTCAAAACTTGAATGCAAAATCATCATTTTACATTTGAGTTTCCTTTCTCTCCTCCAACTTCCACAATCACAGTTTGGGTGAGATAGATAAAAGAGTCACAAAAAGCTACCAAATTCATCCCAGGAAGCTTCTAATTGATGATGCCACTATGTAAAAGAGGTAAGTGATAAAAATATACACTTGTTAACCCTAATTTTTTTTAATTTTCAATGTTTAACCCTAATTTTTAGTTGTAATTTGTTTGTTTTGAACAAACCATCCTGCTAACCCTCCTAACCCTCCACAAAAACATCTTGTTATTCCTCCTCCTAACCCTCCACAAAACCCTCTTTTTCCTCTTCCTATCCCTCCACCTATCCCTCCTACTTTTCCATAAAATCCTCCTCATAGTCAGGAGATTCTAATTGACAACATTATGGGAAATAAAATTGAAATTGAATAATTAATTAGGAGAATGAGGGATCCTACTTCCACCTAACCCCACCACACCCAACTAGCCAATTCCTTAGAGACCTTATTACGTCAAATTAACTCTAAAATGAGTCAAATTGATAGATGGACTTCATATAGTGATAATTTTAGGGATTATTATGATGAAAATTTCTCAGCACTTCAAGTCAAGAACAAAGAAATATCAAAATCCTCTATATACACCATTTTCATTAACCCAACCACCAATGCCCCATTCCCCATAATCATAAAACATTTTCCAATCCATTATTATGTACATAACTTAATCATAGCCAATTTTTGGGATCAATGATGGATGGTGTTTGACTATACACTATATAACAAGCATGATGTCCATTTGTATTTTTTGAGGAAACTCTATCATGATTTTATCCTTAGTGAAATTCTAAACTATTTTGATTTTAGTGAGCTTCAAGGTTGAGGGAAAGGCTTTGTGTAGGATCAATCAGGGATGCATCATACACCTAATCAACCTACACAAATCCATATCCAAAAAACACTTGAGCCTAAGATCCCCTCTATAGTTTAGTAGGTTATAGATATCGACACTTTTCATGATCTTAGTTATCTCATTGATACACTCATTCAACATATGAGTAGGCTCTCACAAAGTGATGCTAGAGATACACCACCTAGTGTGCATACCCAATCCCACCCTTACAGTTCTTATAGAGCTATGTGTACTAGACCTTGTGATGACGATGATGCTAGTGATTCAAGGGGATTGGATAATATTATTATGATTGATGAGTTTTTGGCATGCAAATTTGGTGTGTAAACATCAGCCACTATATAGATACAAGTATGTTTTGTATAAATGTCATGTTAAATTAAAGTTACATTTGATAAATTTAATTTTTCTAAAAATTAAATTACATAGAAATTTAATAATATATATGTCATTTTTTATGTCATAGGAGGTGATGGTGAATTCATCATCATAATCAACATTTATAACATTTGATTTGTTGCAACCATTTTTTACATATTTGGATCTAGCTGCTAGCCTATCCACTATTGTATTTGTCTCTATTAGGACAACACCATTTACTTATATAATTTTGAGTTAATATTATGCTCTATGTACATTTAGTCTATGTATATTTGTCTTGTAAGTTTAAGTTAAATGTATCTATCAAGTATCTTAATGGATAGGCTGTAACAAGCTTCCCTAATATGAATGGAAACACATAGTTACCTCTACCAAATACCCAACTCTAATATTTTAATATCCTTATTTATCTTCTATGTTCAACCTTTTTATCTCTTTATCTCTTTGATCACCTTGCATTTACTAGGTCTTTATTATTCACTCTTACCTACTCAATGGATCTTAAGCCTCCTAGTATTGACTTAATCCTCCTCTGCTTGAAATAATTTTACTAATCAACTAGGACTCTACAATATTTCCTTTTAACATCAACCTCCTTAGTTCATACTCTATTTTCATGTTCTCTCTCTTTATCCTTGCCCTATTATTTACAATCTTCTTATGTGTTTTCATATGTTTACATGAAACTTTGATTTTGTCATTCCATAATACTCATAAGAGAATCTACGTACTCAATTACATCTCATTTCATGCATCCAACCATTCCACACAACCTCCAAGCTTTAAATTTTCACTTAACTCTTCTTTCCTCTTTGACACCTTCCTTTTACTAACCCTTTTTTGAGGCAAATCTCCTTGTTTTGAGTAAACTACAAAGCTCCCAACCAAACCAAACCCACATTTAGATACCCTGTTACATCACATAGCTCATGTAAAGACTTTCATAATTTAACTCTCTTTGAATAACACCTAACTCAACACCCCTTAGGACTAATTAGGTCTTTTAGGCCTAATTAAAGGCTATTGACTTTGAAACCATACCATACAAACTCAAATAAAATTTAAACCTTCAAAATCCTCTTCATCATATATAAATACACCTATCCACAAATTTTGGATATGGGTTTATTATCTTGGGGGTATTATGAACCTTTGGAAGTTGTTATGAGGTATCACAACCATTAAAGAGGAACCACAATAGTTGCAAGCTATAAGAATGGGATCATCAGTATTTATATAACTATTTTTGGTAAAGCCCATAAAGATCACATGAATAATCTCATTTAATATTAGATAAGGGTAGTTTACATTCCACGAGGATACTTATAAAATGAAGAAAACATATCTAAGGGTCCTTCTAGGTAACACTATCTTGAAAATGAAGTTGATAAGCTCAATATAGTCATATTCTCATTTTGACTTATGTAACCATTACCATTATACATAAATACACATGTTACCCTTGAAAATGAGTGATAATATCAATGGAATTTAAGGTAAAAGAGAAGAAATGTGCATGAAGGTTTAAAAATTAAGGAATTAAATTTAACATGATTAAGACCTATCATAGTGGGCAAATGTAAAGATGACTCATAAATTTGACCCCTTTATCCATTACTTCCATATCAATTTATATAATGTTTAGTTCATTATTTGATGTAACCACTAATTATATTGCATCTAATCTACCCAAATCAACTAAATTTCAATCTAACTGAATAATTTTGACTATTAACCTACCTACAACCAACTCATAAATAGGTTGCAAATTCAATTAATTGAAATTTAATTTTTTTTAGGACTAAAGGCATATACATAGCCACAATTAAAATAGTTAGATAAATTAATTATAATTACTTTCAAATAATATCAATTCAAAACTAATCAAAACCTTAAAATTACTCACTGATTATTAAAACATCAACAATCATACTTAGTGGATCATTAACTTAACAATGCAACTCTAAGAGTATTCTTAGACATAAATGACCATGACTCAAGCCCAAAAATTAAATTGAATTATTTAAATAAATTTAATGAAATATTTAGTTAAATAAATACATATTTTATTAAGTGACTTCACTTAAGACATAGTGATATTATGACTTAAATCTTGCTTCAATTTATTACAAGATCTTATACATGTTTATAATATGTGATGACCAATTCAAGAGGTGTGGTTTGTAGGAAGGGGAGAAGTTAGGGAAAGGGGGAATATAATTTTTAGTGTCAACCTTACCTTCTCATGTTTAAGCCACAAACTTGTAATACACATGATAATTCAATTATAATATCTCATTACATCTTTTTCTTTGGCCACGACAAAGGTCTATATTTTGATTGTAATGCCTCATTATACCTCTTGTTTTAGCTATGATAAAGGTATAAAGGGTATATAACTTATCTAATCAACATTAATTATGCCAAAAAAAATTTCATTGGGTTTCAATATCTTGTATCCCAATTGACAAGTTTGGAGGGAGAGCCACCATTTGTGTTGGTACTAAAATATGTGCCAGCCTCAACAATTACACCTTGCAGTTTCTTCCAATTCAACATCCAAACTATTTTCCAATTTTGTTATCTTGAACCAAAATAAGATAATATATTTAGATGGCTAAAACTTGATATATTGGATACGTACCTCCCTTCCTTGACCTATTGGTAGAATTTTATTTACACACACTTTTGTCAAGAGGTAGATTCACCATGGCTCACTCCTTTATACTAGTTTGGAGCTTTCCCAAAAATCACTTATTATCCATCTATTATAAATGAATGTGATATCAATACATGTATTATATATAAAGATACAAATGATTAATATCTCACATATAATATAAGGATGATGGCCATATATGTGTAGCTCAACCTTTTCCTAGTAAATATATAATGGTATTTTACTCCATCCAGAGAAGATTTACATGTAAGGACATAGTTCTTGATATGTCTCTTATTATTTTTCTCTCCCTAACTTTGCCTTGTCAAAGTGATACTATTATTTCCACCTCCTAATATTCTACTCAAACTTCCTAAATGTATTAAAAGTTTTATATTACCTCCAACATGCAAACTACTTGTTATTCTTGGCCATTGCACATTGTATGGTAGTTACACTTCCATGATTCTTGGTTTACATTATCTTTTCATGATATGCATGTTGTATGGTAGTTATACTTCCATGATTCTTGGTATACATTGTATTTTCATGATATTCATGGTTTCCATATATAAGATTTATTACTTTATACAAAATTAAGTGAGGCCTTATTTACATGAATAGTTGATGGCTCAAGTAGACATTCCTCCCTATCTATGAGTTGAGGCAGACATAGGAATTACTGCTGAAATTTCATCTACATAGGTGTTGATAGAGATATATATTAAATTGTAATTTTGAATTGTAAAAATACACTTATTTTAATAATTTTAATACATAATTGGGGCAAATATAACTTATGTAAATGTATTGTGTATGTAGGTTTTTATTATGACATCTGATAGTCCTATTCAGATGATTAGTATGGAAACTTCTCATGTTTCTCCCATATTCAAGATGCCTAATCAAACAATTGAGCATACCATTGACTTGTTTGAGCATGAAAAATAGATTGAGACGGATCATGATCTTATAGTAAGTGCATGTTTAAATGATTTTTTATTATAGTTTATAATTAATTTCTTAAAAATTGGTTGAGTTTATTTTATGTTAATTTTATTAATAATTTTTATATTTGAATAGGTTCAACTGTAAGTGAGCTATGAGCATAGGACCCGCAATCATACCTAGAGTAATCCAAAGCATTAGAGGTGTCTCTATCTACTAGCAGAGCATCCTAGGGAGAGTCTTATTTGAGTAAGGAAAAGAGGGAGAGGCTATTTTATTAATAGTATATCTTACATGAGATGTACTTTTTTGTATGCCTAAATGGTAATTTATGCATTTTTTCATTGTATATGCGTATATGACATTCACCCAAAATTAGATACTATGTTGGTAGATGTAATTTTTTGTATGCCTATCATGGTAATATATGTATTATTGGCATTGCACACATGTGCCTATATTGTATGCCTCTCATGGAAATGTATCTAATTTATATTCAATTTTTATTTCACTATATGTTATTATATAGTGGTGTTTACAAATTAGGATTAAAAAATTATTATATTCAATGCTATATATAAATCTTGGATCTCCCATATTTTTTTAAATTAAATTTTTTATTTCATTTTTTGTAGTGGAAATGACTAATGACACTCTTATCACTTAAGCTTAATAGATTTATTCTCTTTGAACCTAATTTTTATGAAATTTGGTTATGATTTTTCATGTCATTATACATCTTAAAAACCCATCACATTCATTCTCTAACTCATTTCATTCACTTCATTCACAAACTTCCTCTCACTCTTTCACTATCTTCTCATTAGGTAATTCTCTTAGGTTTCAAGTACCAAATAATGATATAGGTTTCATGAGTTTAATATATTATCATTTATGATCTTGTATGATCATATCATACTTTATTTAACCTTATTTAAACCCTGAATCACACTTCAATACTTATTTTCACATACAAAGCTACTAATGACCCCACTAGGCTTGTAGCCTTTTTTTTTTTTACCTTTTCACTTTATTTGAAAAATATATCAACTCCCCTAAAGATAAAAAATAATTTTAGACCACCCTCTATATTTATAAAAATCTCCATAAATTTACCTTCTTCAATTATCTATGTAGGTAATTTTTCCTTTGTAAGCCCTTATCCAATTAGGCCTTTCTAGCCCTCCATTCATGACATAGTCATCAAAACTATAAAAATACATATTATACAGAGTCAAAACCACTTTAATACTTATTTAGGAATTAAAATATGTTAAAATACCAAATTTAAATAATTTTACATGGTTGGAATGGGACTTATAGGGTTTTTGGGTTTGAAACCCTAGTTATTTATCTACAGAGGCTGAGAGGCTTCATAATTCACTTTATTTAGTTTTAAGTCCTTAAAAAGTAACATAATACATTATTAAAGTTTATTTTACTAGTATCAACATTCCCCAATAGTTACTATCATTTTATCAACCTTCACTCACTTCAACCAACTTAAAACACATAGATTTGTCACTCTTTAGTGGATTGTTTGCACTTTAAAGGTTATTAAACCCACAATGAACTATTGTCATAATGATTTTTACTCATACATGTGTTTATAATTGATCAAGTTTAAAACCATACACTTTATCAACCATACACATCCTTTCACTGGCACACTAACTGAACAGACACAGGGTAACTGATCAAAATGGTGTTTTATTATGTTAGGCTTGTTTGTGTTCAATAGTTCTAAACTCCCAAAATATATTTATAGTGATTTATAATATCCTCCATTAAACCAAATTATACAAAATTCATGGAAATTTACCTTATTTAGGCACACATCAACCTTTCTTGGCATTTGATTACATAACAAGGCATTGGCTATCTACCAAATAGAGTGTTAACTATGTAAACAAGGTAACCTTTCAAATATTGGGGTAATGAACATTTATTAATTGTTTCAATCCAACCTAGACATCCAAATACTCACCAATAACCTTAGATCAATGCATATGTGAGTATAATCAAACAATTCAATGGTTTTCTTGACATGAAGTTTCAAATACATTAAGATAACAAAATTTGGGACTGCCATAGTCATAACAAAGTTCTCATCAAATAATTTTCTCTTTTAGTTTCTCTCCCTTTTGGAGATCACACAAACTAGACCTTACAATCTGACACATCTTTGATCTTACTTATAGAGGACTAAACATTCCTCCTTGCACTATTCTTCACTAATCTCATCATTTATTTTCTTCCTTGACTGTAACCTATAGTCTCTTGTTTAAACTTTCCAATACAAAAAAAAGTGACTTAATCATGGCCTCTAGGGCCTTTCAAAGACAATATACAAATTGGTGAAAATACAATGAATTATATATAAATATAATCATTCCATCTTTATTCAATTTTAGCAATTTTGATTACAAAACATAACCCATGAAAAGGACTGGATCATCTTCTTTTGAGAGGTATGTTATCTTCTCTTCATTCCCCCCTTTTTGCTCTAGTCTTGGAGCTCTCTCTCATCTCTCTCTCTTATATCTATCCATTATATTCCAAAAAACACCTAAAAATTCCAATACATCCCAATTCAACATTAGTTTGGGTGGTTACATAACTTATTCTCTTACATCCAATGTGAGGATAATGTTAACATGACTAAACATGATTCTTAAGGGTCATCACCTTTATAAATCTGACATGACATGTCTTCAACCCCCTTTTACATGACTTATGGGACATTTTATTACAAATTATCTCACCTAACCATTTGAAACTATGTTCTTTCATCACCTTTTATCATCCCTTAATACCACCTAATAGGTCAATTACTCATTAATTTTATAGGTCTCTAGATTAAGTTGTCAAAGTTGTCAAAGTTTAAGTTATGGTTGTAGAACTCTAGTTTTGATGCTTTATGACTAAAAAATATAAATTTAAACATTTCTATGGGGGTTAATAAAATCTAGGACTAGGTTCTTATCCTCCCATCAGGATCGATCAACAAACCCACCACCCATTTTGGCCTCAAGAATGCAATTTTCAATACAAGAAAAATACAAACTTTTAGCCTAAATTCAAACATGCATAAAAATAAAACTATAAGTCATTTCCATGAACTATCAGATCTATCCCATGTATTTTAATACCTATAATCATAGCTCAGATCTCTCAGGTGGAATATTTGAGAGAAATCCATTAGATAAGTTGTAGTGAGGGGTCCAAATATGTAACTTTGGTAGTGAACAAGCAACTTCTTGAGCTCCAACTAGCATTTCTACCTCTGAGACCTCTACCTAATAATATCTCTCTTTTATCACATTAAAATAGGAAAATTAAATTTTATCACACCACCATGAAATTCAAATCCACCCATAAGTGAATTTTCATTACCATTCTAGAGTGCAGACACACTAATAACAAATATTGTCAAAATTTAAGTTGTGGTTGTAGAAATCTAGTTTTGATGATTCCTAAATGAAAAATGACACTAAAAACACATATATGTGGAGGATATTGTCTAGGACCAGGTTTTTATACTCCAATCAAGCCTAATCAACAAACCCACCACCCATTTTGGCCTCAAGAACACCCTAATACAAGAAAAATATAATTTTTTATCCTAAGTTCAAACAACATAAAATGAAAAATGTAAGTCATTTCCATGAAACATAAGATCCATACCATTAATATTTATTCCCTATAATCACACCCTATATAAATCAAGTGTAATCTTTGATATCAATTTGTTGGATAAGTTACAGTGAGGGGTCCAAAAATGCAACTTTTTGGTAGTGAACAAGCAACTTCTTGAGCTCTAATTGGCATTTTTGCCTCCAAGACCTCCACATATGATTATTTAAATTTGATAACATATGTATATAGGAAAAATACATGTTATCACACTACCATGATGTTAAAGTACATCTAAAATTGCATTTTCACTACCATTCTAGAGCATAAAAACATTGACAACAAATGCTATCAAAGTTTAAGTTATGTTTGCAAAATTCTAGTTTTGATGCTTCCTGACTAAAAATTGACATTAAAAACACACATATAAGGTGGATAATGTATATAAATATGTTTTGGTACTCCTATTAGGCTTGATCGATAAACCCACCACTTGTTTTGACCTTAAGAACACCCTTCCCAATACAAAAAAATGTAAATTTTAAGCCTAAGTTCAAACATGCATAAAATGAAAATTGTAAGTCATTTTCATGAAACATCAGATCCCTCCACTACCTATTTAAGCCCTATAATATCACCCTAGATTAATCAATTGGAATATTTGATAGCAATCCATTGGACATGTTTTAGTGAGGGGTCTAAAAATATAACTTTTTGGTATTGAACAAGCAACTTCTTGAGCTCCAACTGGCATTTTTGCATTTGGGACCTCCAAATAAAAATATATCATTATGATCACATAAAAATAGGTAAAATACATTTTATCACACTAAAAAAATTTTAAAATCCATCTGAAATTGCATTTTCACTACCATTCCAGAGCACAAAAATACTGACAACAAATGTTGTCAAAGTTTAAGTTGTGGTTATAAAACTTTAGTTTTGATACTTCTTGATGAAAAAATAAAAATTATAACATATAAATGGGGTGGATATTTTCTATTAATATGTTATTATCCTCTCATTAGGTTCAATAGACAAACCCACCACCCATTCTAGTTTCAAGAATGCCCTTTCTAATACAAAAAAATGCATTTTTTAACCTAAGTTCAAACACCCATAAAATGAAACCTATAAGACATTTCCTAAACTTTGATCACATAAAAAATAATATTAAATAAATTCAAACCTAATCATCTCTCATATTCAATAATATATAATTCTTTGCTAATATTTCCAACCACGTGAAGGTGGAAGCTTATCTGGCACCACTAACTTACAAAAAAATGTTAGTAAGTAATTGAAAATGAAATTTATATGTACTACCTAAAAAAAAAAAAAAAAATTGGTAAAATTGATTACATATAAATTTAAAAATTTAACATACCTATGTATTTCAATCTAACAAACCACTAAGATCTACTCTAACCTTGATAGTATCAAGAATAACTTTATGGTCTGACTCTCAAACTTTTCATAGTTTCCTATTTAATGGACTCTCATGATATTTTTGTAATTGAATATTCATTACAATAATAAAATTTAAATAATGAAATATATTCCTATGTATTTCAATCTATTCAAACAACCATTAATCTAAAAATTTAATAGTATATCATAGAAACCAAGTTCTAGTGACTACCACTACTAGTGGGATAGTCAATGTTTTCTCCATATATAACTGGGGAAGTCAAATTTTTATTTCTCTCTACACACCAACACAAGTAGTAATTAGTGCCCTATTCATTATCCTCATCTTTAACAACTAAAAAAACATGCCCTTTATCACAAAAACTTATTTTTAGTGATAATATAAAGATATATAATGATAATAAACTATACATAATGAAAGATATTCTACCTTACTGCACTAGATCAGATACATGGTCAAAGTCATTTGATGATGTCATATTTATAAGTTAAAATTTTTTTGGAACCTGATATGTGTTGATTGGAATTATATGTTTGGAACTACAATAATCCACCCACTTTTGTGACTCATACTCATTCTAAATAGAGTCCATGCATGTGAAACAAAAACATGCTAAGTGTCCCATATGAATAGTACAAAAACTTACATTTGAGATAAAAAATGAGTGTAGGTCACTTGAACCTATTAAAGTCATACAATCCTCATACGTTTCCAAGTGTTCTTCCTCAATTAACAAAAAATATCTATGAATAATATAATTTGGTTGAGCACTGTGACACATGTTCTCATGATGCCATTCATCCATAGTTTTTTCATTTGTCAAATGAACACCCTATTTAAATTTCAACTCCTCCATTACAATAGATATTTTTACATATGTTTCTACACCATCATGCTCCCCTTTTCCATGGTCAATATTTATGAAACTCCAAATGTGTTCTACACTAGTGGTGACATGAATCCTACTCAACCAATTAAAAATCCATGCATTTTTGATTTGTGATGTGAAATTATCTAACCAAATTTAATGTTGCTTTAAAGTAATGTCCCTCTGACTCAACTATTCATATAACTTCTAAAAACAACCTTACACATACTCTGAACAATGTGATTGGTCATCACTAATATAGAAATGGTACTCCCTTAATACTTTTTGTTGTTTCTCTATACTATTAGGTGCATGCATGAATGCTATATGCATGAATATGGTAACTTGTGATGAGTTGTAATACTAAAATTAAACTTCCATTTGGGGTTTGAATATGTAATTTTCAAAAAAATAAACTACTAATACAATTTAAATAAGTGGAAATGTATCCTTTATTATATTCAAATGTTCATCTAACCATCGATCCCTATGTGTGTGCCTTACATACTCATAAACAATCCCCTCCCTAAGTTTGACCAAAAATTTGAAAATAGGTATATTTTTTATAACAAGCTCACACCTTTTGGATTTTTTGCCATCTTTTACTTGATAAGTCACTAATTTATATTTGCTTAAACCAATTAATTACTATTAAATTTCACTTGTAATCTCCTCATGGATACATTTTTTAATTTTGGAAATCCACCACAAATGCTATAATTTTCATTTAAACATGATTTATTGTTAAATAATTATCCATCCAATCTTTTAAAAAAGATAGTTGGAATAAATTACCTGGCTGATTTTGGTGGAAATTCAATGTCACACTCTTGTAAAATGTTTTTAATATGAAAATTATAATGAATATGGAGAAAAATATCATGGTGCATTGAAAATTCAACATGTCTCCTAAAACAAGTGGTGCGTGTGTGATTTATTTTTACATAAAAAATGTTTGGCCATCTCAAAATATCTTTGATAAATAGAAATTTGTGGATGTTTTTACAAAAATTTAGAGTATAATTATGTTTGAGTCATATCCAATAAATGTTTTAGATGCAGTTCATAGTTATGAGAACCAACTCTTCTTTTCACATATCTTACATTAGGTGAAACTCTTGCATTGTATTTCTAAAATTGAGCAAGTAACTCTTTGAGAGTATCAGCTGTAGCCTTATCCTTTCATGAAAGTATAAAAAATAATGCCTATAGCTCATTGGTATTAGGTTAATTAAGTATTTCATGTCTTTCAATTGATTTCATTATTATTTTTATATTTATATTAAGTGTTTGGATTATTTTTGAAACCATTCATTTTTTCCTTATTTTGTCACTTACTGCACAAGTTTTAAGTATATGTTAGGCAACATTACAATCTTGGGTATGTGATTTTAGGCCTACAGTATGATATGCATCATGTAGATTTTCAAAAATTTCATTATTTTCATCATCCATGCTAGATGTTCTTAGTCCTAATGTGTACATTAAAGGTTTCATCTTAATAAATTTTATTAATGAAATAAATAATTGACATCTTTGACTATCATAATCTAAATTATGAAAGAAAGTATCCCAATTTTTTTGAGCCAATAATATTAAATGGATAACATACATTTTTTTATACATTAGTTTTAAAATATTTTCATCTACTTCAATTAAGTACATGTCTTTCCTACACACAATTCATAGAGGTGTTGCTAATGGTGGAATTTGTTGAGAGGGTGTTTTAAAATCATTATTACTTCATTATTTAGAGGTGGGAGGAAATTTTATTCATTGTTTATTTCTTCATTATATGTTTCCATGAAATTTTATCAATGGTTAATTTCATCATTATTCATTTCCATCAAATTTTGTTCATTCATGGGGGGTGAAACATCATATATAGACTCATCATCAACAAAATAAAAAATTTGGAACTTTGAATGCAAACTTCCAACATTATCTAATTCATTATTGTTAATTTCATTATTATTCATTTCATTGTGGTCAATTTCATCATTATTGAATTCATTATGGTCAATTTCATCATTTTTTAATTTTTTATTGTCAATTGGCTCATTATCTATGGCATTATTTCTTCAGGATTAGGGTTTATACCTTGTCTACCATGAAGTTTTTAAATTTGTATCTTGTTTTTCTCTCTCAAATATTATAATTCCTTTGGTGTTTTATTCTCCAACATCTTATTCTTTCTTGAACATGATTCATTACCCATCAAGGACAATTGACAACTTTTCAAATGGGGGGTCAAGTACATAGGTACCATAGATCCTCCAAAAGCACGTAGATAATGTTAGTGGGGATATAATTCTTGACTTGGGTTAAAAATAGATGTTAAAAACTAATCTTAGTCTATAATAATAATAACATGATCGAATTATTACATAACATGATCATGTTATTTTTTATACTAGGTTCTACTTCATCCAACATATTAAGAAGCATATATTAAGAATAATGCAATCACGTTATGCAATAATGTAATAATGTTATTCTTAATACTCAAATAGCGTTATAAATTGACATTAAGAAATGGGTGTTGTCTATATTAAGAATAATTCAATTATGTTAATAAATAACATGATCATGTTATAATTAATATAGATTAGGGATTATGGATTAGGGATTAAGGAATTAGTGTATAGGGATTATGGATTATGGATTATAATTTATGTTTTAAGGATTAGGGATTAAAATTTATGTTTTAGGTTTTAGGTTTTAGGGATTAGGGATAAAGGTGTATATAAGGTATAATTTCTCTATGCCATGTGTGAATCTAATTTTTACTACAAATGATGTTAATTGGGACTAAATCAATTGGTAACTAGGGAAAGTTTTTGGTTTTTAATTTAGGGTATAGTGTTTAGGGCTTAGGTTTAGGGTACACAGGGTCAATCACAGAGATAATTATTAGTCTAAATGATGTTAATTTATGGTAAAATGATTGGTTTATGGTTTAAAGAGTTTATATTTATGGTTTAGAGTTTAGGGATTATGAAATTTAAACATTAGGGATTGGGGTATAGGTTTTAGGGTATATAAGGTACAATAGTGATGGAGATTGGGAAAATTGGAGCTGATCTACCCCAAAATCAGATTTTATAGTCATCCAATTAGGTTGAAGGGGATATAAATATCCCCAATTTACTTTAAATGCATAACTAGATTGGTACTCTAAAGGTTAAGTTTTGGCCTTAAGTTTAAAAAATGCATTTTATGACATCTCATTATAAAATTAGTTATATCATAAGGCATGTATGTTTGCAATATGTCATGGGTATTAGGGAATAATGCTTATAATTTATGTTTTAGGGATTAGGGCACAGTGTTTAGGTTTAAGGACTTGTATATAATGTCTAATTACTCTATACCATGTGAACCTAACTCTTACTACAAAGAATGTAAATTGGGACTAAATCAATTGGTAAATAGGGAAATATTATGGTTTATAATTTAGGGTATAGTGTTTAGGGCTTAAGTTTTAATGTATATATGGTTTAGGGTACACAAGGTAAATCACAAAGATAATTGAGGATAATTTAAACCACTTGGACCCATTTATGACTATAGAATGTGTTTTTGGGTTTTCATTATACCCTAGATGTCATCTTGTAGGCTAAGTGAATTAATCAAATGGGGAAATCACTCATGTGATTTAGGCCAAAATGAGCCCTATGAACTTAATTATTATTCTAAATGATGTTAATTTGGGCTAAAGTGATTGGTTTAAGGTTTAAAGAGTTTATATTTATGGTTTAGAGTTTATGGATTAAGAACTTTAAGGATTAGGGCTTAGGGTATATAAGGTACAATTGTGAAGGAAATTAGGGCAAATTTGAGCTCCTTGAACCTATAAATATGAGTAAAGAATGCAATTTTGAGATCAATTAGCCTTGACATCATCATATATTGAGATAATTAAGTAAATTGTGGTTTAATGAGTGATGAAATTTTGACCAAGATCATCCCTATGAACCTAATTCTTGCTATATATATAAAGGATGTTAATTGGGGCTAAATTTTTGGTTTAAGGTTTATGGTCTATAATTTAAAGGGTTTGGGGTTTATGGATTATGGATTAGGGTTTAATGTAAATTGTAAAAGGTTTAGGGTTTAATATATCAAATATAGGGTCCAATCACTAAGGTAATTGAAGAACATTTGAGCTGTTTGTTCACCTATTTATGATAATTACCTTCATGTTTGCATTTATGATAAAATTAGAGTCAATTATGTCATGCACATGTTAAATACATGTTATACAATTGATAAATCCATAAATTTTATTTAGGGGCCCAATTTTGACCATATCATGCCCCTAATTTCACATATTGACTAATTAGATCAATTCATGATAGAATCAATATTTTGATTTTGCCCAAAATCATATCTTGCTCTTGAAGGGGTTAAAATTGGCCTCAAATACCTCCTCAATTAAAATAATTAACTATCCTTTGATTTTATTAATTAAGTTTAAGTCTAACTCAAAATATCCCCAATTTACTTTAGATGCATAGCTAGATTGGTATTCCAAAGGCTAAGTTTTGGCCATAGGTTTAAAAAGTGCATTTTATGACATCTTGTGATAAAATTAGTTATATCATATGGCATGTATGTTTATGTTATATAGTGGGAATTAGGGCATAGGGCTTACAATTTATGTTTTAAGGATTAGGGATTAGGGCTTAGAGTTTAAGTTTAAGGACTTGTATATAATGTCTAATTGCTCTATGCCATGTTCAAACGTAATTATTACTACAAATGATATTAATTGGGACTAAATCAATTGGTAAATAGGGAAAGTTTATGGTTTAAAATTTAGGGTATAATGTTTAGGGTTTATGGTTTAGGGCTTAGGTTTTAATGTATATATGGTTTAGGGTACAAAGGGTTAATCGCAAAGATAATTGAGGATAATTTGAATTACTTGGACTCATTTGTGACTATAGAATGCATTTTTGGGTTTTCATTATACCCCATGTCATCATGTAAATTGAGTGAATTAGTCAAATGGGGGGATTAGTCATGTGATTTAGGCCAAACTAAGCCCTATGAACTTAATTGTTAGTCTAAATGATGTTAATTTGGGGTAAAATGATTGGTTCAAGGTTTAAAGAGTTTATAATTATGGTTTAGATTTTAGATATTATGAACTTTAGCGATTAGGGCTTAGGGTATATAAAGTATAATCATGGTGGTGATTGGGTAAAATTTGAGATCCTTGAACCTAGATATGTGAGTAAAGAATGTGAATTTGGGGATCAATTATCCCCCACATCATCATAGATTGAGGCTATGAAGTCAATTGTGGTAATAAGTGATGCAATTTTGACAAAGTTCATCCTTGTGAACCTAATTATTACTATATATAAAAGATGTTAATTGGGGCTAAATTTATTAGTTTATGGTTTATAATTTACAGGGTTTGGGGTTTAGGATTTATTACTTAGGGTTTAAGGTAAATGGTATAGGGTTTAAGGTTTAAGTTAAATGGTACATGGTTTAGGGTTTATTATATTAGATATAGGGTCCAAAATAAAGTAATTAAAGAAAATGTGAGCTGCTTGTTCACTTATTTATGATAATTACCTAAACATGTTTGCATTTTTGATAAAATTAGGGTCATTTAATCCTTACATGTTACATAAATTAAATATACAATTTATTGAGCCATAAATTTGGTTTAGGGGATCAATTTTTCCCAAATCATGCCCCTAATTACACAATTTGACTAATTGGATCAAGTCACGATAGAATCAAACTTTTAATTTTGCCCCAAATCATATCTTGCTCTTTAAGGGGTTAAAATTGGCCTCAAATGCCTCTTGGATTAAATTAATCAAATATTTGGTTAATTATATATGACATGACATTATGGTTAATTTCAATCCAAATCATATTGAATATATAATTTAAAATGCATTCACGTGGCTCATCTTGACCCTAATCACCTCCATAATTAAACTAATTGACATTTACATTCATTAGTTGATGACTTTAAGTTTATCAAGCTCAAAACCACATTATATATATGTATAACTTTCATATAAATAAATTATGTTTTTTCCTTCAACTGAGCTAATGAAATTAGAGTTGATCAACCCCCAAATCACATTTTATAGTCATGTTATTAGGTTAAAGGGGCTCAAAATAGCCCCAATTTACTTCAAATACATAGCTATAATGGTACTCCAAAGGCTAAGTTTTGGCCATAGGTTTAAAAAATGCATTTTATGATATCTCATGATAAAATCAGTTATATTATAAGGCATTTATGTTTGTGATATCTCTGAAGTTGACAAAACACAAATTTTTATATACAAAATAGGGTATTAATGCATTGATATACCTTAAAAATAGATCCTTATATAACTTTCCTTACTAACTCAAAAAAATTTATTAGAGAATCAAACAATACTATAAAATTTATAATTTTTTTAACAAGTTACAAACATCACCAATTATCCACAAAAACTAATGTAGTCATGTTTAATCAAATTCAGCCTCTTTTAGGACTATATACACTCTTGACATAAAATACAATGACCCTTAATTTATTTTTTGTTTTACCAAAACACCATTTTAATATTTTGAAGACTATAAATTCATTTTCAAATACAAACTTTCAAATAACTAATCCTTAAACATTTATAATATCACTGAACTCTCTTTCAAACCTAATACTCTAGGTCCTTAGTACTCAGTCATAGGATCCTCATACTCGAATTAATTTTTGGATAATATAATTTATTTATTCATTTAAAAAATTAAATATAAATTAAATATACCAAATTATGAGTGATTTAGATCAGTGGATCACCAAAAACCAACTTTTGACTTCTTGATCCTATCTAGGATGAACTAGGATTGTTTGCATTTTAGGGAAGATTAAACTCATGTAAAATGAATGATAAATTAATTAATAGGTTAATATATATCAAATTATCATTTAATGATATCAAATATTGATAAGAAAATTGGTCCCAAATAACAATCTTAATCAACCAAGCTTTGATCTTAAGATTACTAGGCCTAATGGCTCCTTTAGTAGGTCAAAATACAAATGTAGGTTTTAGGGTGTTAAGAATATATAATGCCATCACAATATTAATGTGATCAAATTATTAATTAACATGATTTTATTATTAACACAATCATGCTATTTTTATTTGAATTCAATTCTCATGCCTTTTGGCTTGAGAATGGCTTGGATTCCTGAGCCAAAAGCTTGGACTATCAATGTACAGCCGAGTTTTGAGAGTTATGATAAAAAATAACAAAATTCAAATTTGATTACAAAATACACTAAGAATTTCAATGTGAAAATTCAAAAACTTAATACCATCATGATGAGCACACTCTTCTCTTTCCAAAAGTATGATTTTTATAATTTTTAAACTAATTTAAGGTTTCAAACTATGTTGATTTCTAACTATACCTTTTATAGGCCACTACATGATGCAAACATACATGCCTATACATGTTCATGTAATTTTTATTTCATTGATCCAAGTGAAAAATAAGTTATATGGTCACAAACTATGTATAATTCTACACACATTCATATATATATATATATATATATATATATATATATATATATATATATATATATATATATATATATATATATATATATATATATATATATATATATATATATATATATATATATATATATATATATAGGTAGCTAGGCTTGCTACACAGATGACTATCCATTTTTTTGTCAGTTATTAAATATATTTACTTGAAAAATTAATAAAAAAAGTATTCATTGAAAAATATAGGTCACAAACTATAAGATCTTATCTAAATTTTTCCTGAAGGGTTTCAAATAATATTAAACTCTGCTAAAAAAATGGTGCACCACATGACCGCCTATCTACTATGTTTTCTAAAAAATAGGAGTTCCTCTTAAAATTTTATATGTTTGACCTATTTATACTTAATTTTTTAAAAAAATGTTTAGTTATTTGGAAACTATAATTGAAATTCTACATTTCATGTTCTTACACCATCTTCAAATTTGGAGTGTAGATATCTCAAATTATCTATAGAAGTTCATATTTCTAAAATTTTAGGAAAATCATGTCCATGAGTAGGCCACTTTTTGTTGACCAACTTTGTGCACTTACCCTATTTTCATTATAGGTTTCATAACAAAGAAATTAAATATAAATTTTAAGTCATTTTAGGCATCGTGCAAAATAAGAATTATATGATTGTTTTTAGTAGCCCTATAATGGTTCTCATTTGAACTGGGTAATCACCCACATAAAAATATTTATTACGATGGATTAATTTAGAATATAAAAATTAGTCAGGTATTATAAAAAATAGGACATGTCTCTTTTATTTTCAATAATTAACATTTAGAGTGGAGGCATAGTGCAAATATGTTGACTAAAATTCTAAATTTGAATCCTTACAAACAAGTGCCACTTGTCATATTTATGATAAAACCTAACTTAGTTTTAAATTATAAATGAATCCATCATAATAAATTTTCTAGTGTGAGAAGCCACACAATTTAAATTAGAACCATTGCTAGGATACTTAAAAACCTATCTGTACGATGCCTAAAATTAATCCCAAGCTATGTTGAATTTTCATTGTTGTAATAACTAGCAATGGCTGTGAATAATTACATGAATAGTGAAAACAAGTATCAATCAACCTATTTTCACCATGATTACACTCATAAATAATTCATTTTAAATATGAAAATTAGTTATTAGGTCTAAAAACAATAAAATTAAAGGCACAACTTGTAAGCCATTTCAGGTATCATGCAAATAGGATGAAATTCTAAGATTGTTTTTTGTATCCCTACAATATTTATCATTTAAAATGGGTAGATAACCACTCTAATAAATTTTATAGGATGAATTCATTTATAATATAAATCTATTATATCCTAGCACAAATATGATAAGTGGCCCTTGTATGCAAGGATTCACATTTAGAGTGGAGGCTATGTGTGTAATGGTTCATATTTTGAGTGGGTGGTCACCCACTCTTATATATATATATATATATATATATATATATATATATATATATATATATATATATAGATTTTAATATAAATCTTGTGTGTTAGGTTTCACAACAATGAAATTAAACATAGATTGTAAGCCATTTGATCCATCATGGTAATAAGATGAATATGATTGTTTTAAGTATCCTTACAAATGGTTCTCATTTGAAGTGGGTGACCACCCAGTATAAAATATTTCTAATGATGAATTCATTTAAAATATAAATATTAGGTCTTAACATAGACAGGACAAGTGGCATTTGTTTGCAATAATTCCCATTTAGAGTGGAGGCATAATGAAAATAGGTCAATCGACACTTATTTACATTATGTATGCAATGGTTCATATTTTGAGTGGGAATTTTACCACACTAATATACTTATTTATAATGAAATCATTTTAAATATAAATCTTGGGTATTAGGTCTCAAAACAATTAATTTCAACACAATATGTAAGCCATTTTAGGCATTGTGGAAATAACATGAATTGGATTATTTTTAATATCCATGTAATGGTTCTTATTTGAAGTGGTTGGCTACCTAATTTTTTAAGTTTCATGGATGCTCAAGTAACTATAAATTTCTATAGCTATTCCAACAACTATTGGAACCCATGGCTACTCAAATAGTTTTTGGAATTTATGGTTACTTAGGTAGTTTTTGATCTTCACAGTTGCATAATTTGACATAGCTCATTAAACATAATTAAACCCTTAAATATGATTCAACATTATAAGTTTAAAAAAGTAATACCTAAAGTAAAGTCACCTGATTATAAGTTTCCCATGCATAATTTTGATAATAGGTTGACAATGGAACTAGAAGAAGGGAGTTATATTGTTACCCACAATCTTAAGGAGATTACGCATAAATGCATAATTTTTAATTATGAGTGTAATCATGTAGAATTTTATAACTAAAGATTTAATGATGGGGAATGTAAAAATAGTTGACATTATTATCTGTTTCATCATGCAAATGAGCCTACCATTAATTGGCTCAATAATATTCTTTATTCTATGTATCCAATATATCCTTGGTGTGTATATTTTCCTATTAAATTGATTAATATATACTCTTTGGTGTTCATGCAAAATGAATGCCAAGTTTATAAATATAATACAAAAAAATTCTAGACTTAAGAATGTGAGCTCATAAGCTGTTCTGTGGAGCAATAGATTTTATTATGTGTTTAAGTAGATAATTTCTTTGATATATATTATTATAATGGGTATGGTCAACCAAAATTTGTGAGTTTAATAATGGGGCATAGATTTTATGATGTGAATTTAGTTAAAACATTCCACCATTATAGAAAATTTATTGTTAACTTTCTAGAAGATATTCTAGATAACATCTATAACCCTAATTATACCTACTTAGTTTTTGTCTAAGAGAATTTGAATATTACTAATCATGAATAAGGCCTTTAAGAGATGTATCAAGATGTAATAACCTTATCTTTTCTCTCTCTACCATTTATTAAATGCTTATGAAAATCACAAATACATTTAAATACTTCACACCATATTAAGGATATAATTGAAAAAAAAAACTTAGATCGATAGTGGAGAATGAATTACTTTCATGGATGAAAAATAATCCAATGTTGACATATAATAAATAAATAGGGAAGAAAAAGGAAGAGGTGTGAAATTTTGGCATTAATTATAGGTTGATCTGGAAAAATAAATTTAAATAACCCAATATTATGGGTATTAAATTAAAATGAGTCCTCATTCAATTCAACATTTGTGCCTACCTAATAGGAAACTGTCAAACTTTGAAACTTATCATGAAGCTATTAAATTCTATGGTTGCTTAGGTAGTTGTTATATTTTGTGGCTACTTAGGTAGCTATTAGGTTTTGTGACTACTTAGGAATTTTTTAGGATCTATGGATACTCAAGTAGTTATCAAATTATGTAGATTATTAAATAACTTTTAGACTATTTGGCTACTCAAACAACTATCAAACTCCACAACTACTCAAGTAGTTGTCAAAATTTACATCTGATTAGGTAGTTGTCCAACTTTTTTGTTAGATAATTTGACATAGCTCATAAAACATAGTTAAACATTTAAATCTAATTTAAAATTATTATTTGAAAAAAGTAATACCTAGAGAAAATTCACTTGATTATAAGTTTCCAATGCATTTTCTTCATGGGTTGACAAGGGAACTAGAAAAAGGGAGGTCTATTATTGTCCACATAGTTAAGGGTATTGAACATAAAACCCTAGTTTTTAATGATGAAGTAAATCATATAGATAATTGTAACTATATATTTAATGGTGGGGAATGAAAAATAGTTTAAATTTTTGTATATTACATCATGAAAATAAGTTTACCATTAATTATCTTAGTCATATGTACCTATCATATCCTTGGTTTGTATATTTTCCTCGCATGGCAATAGACCAAGTAAAAAACTTCATATATATGCTTTAGTGGTTGTATACCATGAATTTTAAGTATAAAAACATAATAAAATAAATTTATGGACTTAATAATGTGAGATCATAACCTACTTTGGGGATCAATTCATTATATTATATATGTCAAAACTGATATTTTATTTCTTGGATATTATTGTAGTGAGAATGGTCAACCAAAATGTTTAAGTTTGGTAATGGATAATCAAGTTCATGAGGTGGATCCAGTTAAAACATTCCATAATGATAGAAAATTTCTTGTTAAATTTATAGATGATATTCAAAATCACACATATAAGCCTAATTATACATGGCTAATTAATTTATAAGAGAATTTAAATAATACCAATCATTAATAAGGTCTTGAAAATATTAATCAGATGTAAAACCCTTATCTTTTATCTCTCAACCATTACATGAATGTTTGTGGAAAATTCAAAAACATATAAACACTTCACACCATTATAAACATATTACAAAAATGTTATCATAGCAATAATATTTATAGAGTGGAGGATGAATGTCTTTCATGGATGAACAATAATCCAATGTTAACATATAATAAATAAAGAGGTGAGGAATAGGATAAGGTTTAAGATTTTGACATTAATTTTGGGATTACTAAGGGTATTAAATTAAAATATGTCCTTTGAATTCAATTTAGTATTTTTGCCTCACTAACAAGTAAATATGTCATTCATTTCATTCCTACCATTACATAATTGTTAATACCATTTAATTCACTCTCTTTTATTTATGAATTATTAAAAAATTTAATACATTTACTAAATACTTTATTTTTAAGGGTGAAAATTGATTTGATCATGTGTTAACACTACATTTTTACCAAATCCTCAAGATAAATTGAAAACACATTTAAAAGGTTATAAAATTTCCATATTTAATAATTAGTTGTAAAATATTATGGTATAGTGCGGTACAAAATTGGGTACTAGTAATAGATTAATCTAATTTAAATAAATTGAATGTAGGGGTTAAATTTTGAAGTCAACCCTATTCATCACAAGGTGTTAAGTTTGATGGTCATATGAATGTATTTAAGATTTTAGTTATAAATTATGTTTTAAATTTTATGAAGATCACATGGGATAGAAGTGTAATTTTTTGGTAGATTGTCAAAAATCTAAAAGATTATATAAAATAGATATTTAGTCTTGTATGTTTTATTCTTTAAAAATGATTTTCCTTATATTTTGGAAGGAAATTCTAAATAACTATCATAAAATAATTTTAAAATAGGTAAGTTTGACTATCAAATTTAACCTAATCATTAAGTAAAATTTATATGTTATCTATCCATTAAATAATGTTCTTCATAAGAGAGAATAATTCATCTTTAAAGAAATAAAAATCAAAAGATTAAATATATATTTATTATAATTTTTTAGAAACTAAATAAATTTACTATAATCCATCATAGATTTTTAAAATTCACTAAAAATTTCCCTTTCCATCGCATAAATTTCCACCATATTGATAATTAGTTTTTTAAAAGTTAAAATAAATTAATATATGGGTTAATTTTTATTTTTTTTTTAAATTTTAATGGAGTTCCAATGAGCCAAAGAATTATAAAATTGACATATGAAACCAAACCCTATGATTTACTTGTGTGCCCTCTTAAGTATCTAATATTATTATTATGAGCTTTATTTAAGCCTCTAGTGTTTTTCTATCATTTTTGTTATATAGATTATACATATCTTTAATATGTTATTTATGAGATGTGAATACATTAAAAACTATTTAAAAACATGTGTATAATATTATTATTGGAAAAATAATAATATTAATTTAAAGTGATAAAACTTATTAAAAAAAACTAACAAGATAAAGTAAAAAAATATTAATAAATAAAACTAACACAATTTGATTTTGAAATACAAAATAAGGATTTCCAAAATATCTTATCTCAAGAGACAAATTCTGAGAAATCAAACCAATGATATTCAAAATAAATATAATTCTTAATCAATGGAAGTATATATTTAATCAAAAAATATAATTTTTATTTTTTTAAGGATTAACTCTATGTGAATATAATGGATGTGTATGACCCTATCACACACATGCTTTTACTATATTTTCATAATAAAGTGATATATTTTTTAAATTGTAGTAATATGATAGTATTTTTAGGATAATTAAGTTTCCTCTTTAGGTCACTTTTATATCTATACATAATAATATTTAGGTGATTCATATCGTAATCTTATTTATTCCATCAATTATGTTCATAAGGGATAAAGTGCATCAGTTAGATTATCTAGTTAAACCTTTTACATTAAATGAGAAGAAAACCCAATAAATAAAAAATAGACTTAATCCCATCATTTTATAATAAAATTAAGATGTATTCCTAAGCCTACCATTTATAATGAAATTTCTAATCATGCTAACAAGGTTCTCTTCCTAGAGACCTTCTAATATATCCCTATAACAATTATTAATTATATCAACCATAATTATATTTGTCTCTATATATCACAACACAAGTATTATATTTAGTAATAAAAATTCATAATTCAAAATATTTAATGTAAGGGGAAATTTTATATTCAAATAGAATATAAAATGAGGTTACTACAACAGCAAAAAATTAATAAACATGAAAATAATGAAGGCCTCAATATATTTCAAATTATAAAATCAGATAAGGGTTTTATGTGGACACATCCATACATATCTAATTATATTTTCAAAGGTAAAATGTTTGATGATTGAGTATCCTTCCAAGTATTATTATTAAATGTACACATAAAATTTATGTGATACTTTATTAGAGGTGATCAAATACCATTACAAAAAATCAAGATTTGATATAACTTAATTTATCATTACATTGAATTAACTATTGCATTTGATTTCATTTCAAATAATTGGATATTAAAAGATAAATTTGATTTAAATTATGAGTTTATTCTTATGCCATAAATTTTTTTTGTTTAAATTTATTGAGAAGTTTAGAATTAAATATATGTTAAAATATTTACCCATATTTTAGATTACATTTAGCTGATTAAATTGATGAGTGATATAATTATATTTTGTTGTCTAATTAGGTATAATAATTCATCATTATCCTCAATAAATCACTTTTTATCAATGTGTTAATTAGGTGGTTAGATATTTTTAACTCACTTCAATTTAGTTGTTGAGTGATCTAATTGTATTCGGGTAGTTAATTTTTATCACTATATTTTGAGTGATTTCCCCCCTCATTATGGACTTGATCTAGAATTTTAAATCACTTGTAAATATCTATTCAATATCTATAAATATTGGATTTTGGTTTCCATTAATAAAAATGGTTAGATTTGGTATTTATTCATATTTATGATCATGTGTTTTCATCATTTGGTATTAGAGCCTGTGCACTCTGAACCTAAGAGGAAGAAGGATAATTTGAGATAATATAAAAACTAAGGAGGAATATATTAACCCTCACTCTCTTCCTAATATATTAAAATATGTATGATGTATAATTCCTAGCATAGGCTATACACTAGGCTATATACAAGATTTTGCATTAAATTCTTATGCATTAGATTTGTCTTGTGCATACTAGTATTTATCTTTTGTATAACTCTTAGAAAATATGGAGATATAAGTCATCAGACATCATGAGGTTGAAGCACCCTTAGATCTAGAGGTTTAAAAACTTCCATACTACCACCTTAGCCTAAATAAGAAATAATGTTTGGCTTGATTTAACTTTATGCATTCTCTTGTCATTGGATGAATATACATTGGTCCCCCCCCCCCCCATTCAAGATGATGTGTTAAAAAACATATGAAATTCTATAACAATTATGAGAAAAAGGAATACATTAACACATTACCTCCACTTAGTTTTGAATTCATCAATATTTTTTTTGATTGATTTTAAAATAGGTATATAAAACTAATAAAGACTTAAATCTAATGTGGATTTTAACTCAACATTGGTGTTCTAGCAACATGTTACATTCTATTTGCTTATGAGGGGTGGAGTTTTAACTAAGGTGCCAAATCAAACTTATTTTCCTACAAAACCACCTTTTTATTCCCATAAAACCCCATTTGAAAAAATGTGCTATTGGAAAAAGGTATGGTTTTACTATTTTTCATGTAAATAGCATTTTTGTCCCTTATATGCTTAAACTGATGGATATGGGAGTTGGTAACTTATTTTTTGCTAAAACTCAACCAAGAAGAGTTCTAGTGTTTAAATTGAAAGTTTATAATTTTAGTCAAATTTATATTTATGAAAATAAAAAATAGGTAAAAATATAAAAAATAAGGTTATTAGAACCTTTTTTCTCCATGTAACAAACTGAAAAGGTGTATTTTTTAATTTTAAATCGAAGGGGGTGATCTTGTTTATTACTTTACAATTTTATTTTTATGAGAAATATTTTGAATTAAAGATTACATTATAAAATTTTAATTTCATGGAAAATTATAACATCAAGAACACAAAATAGAGCATGTTTTACAACTCACAATATTCAATGTAAGTGATGCCTCTGGCTCACATTTATAGGTAATGCCACTACACTTTGAGCTAATGTATACATATCCTAACATAGTTACAAACATGATGTCTAGGCATCATCCCTATATATTTTTATGGAAAAATAAATTTCACACATTTATATTAAACCATCTGTCCATTACTCATTCACCATAATCATTCAACATAAATCCTAGAATTTGGAAAATATGAGTATATAGGGAAGTTATACACATGTACAAAGATTTCCTTATAAACATGTTCTATTGATTATACAAATACTTCTCATGTAGTATATTGGTACCACATATCATTCTCTCTCACATATGTTAACATCTCTTTCATGTATCAATGAATATGTAGAAAGGATGAGTTTATTCCACGTATTGATAGGTATATGGGAAGGGTACACATATTGAGAGGTTTGGTGTATTAGATTGATGATATAGAGATAAGGTAACATTTTTTAAGTGATAAGGAACCAATCCATCTCCCATAATTTTTTCACAACATTCCAAATGATCTAAATTTATTTATACTAGATTTGTAGGTCCTACGTGGGGAAAACTATGCAACATGGAAAACTAAAATCAAGGCTTTTTTGGTTTATAAGGATATATATAATTTAGTTGAAAACTCCTTTACCTAAAATTTAATAAATGTTAATTTATAGTATAAGTTTGATAAATAAAACTAAAAAACAAAGATAATGATCATGTTTGGAGTAATAGATGAGGTACAACCTCACATATAGGATGCTGACATAGCCAGATCATCCCAAGACAAAATTAATATAGTGTTTGAAGCACATAATCCAAAAACTATCCTCCATCTCCAAATTTAGCTACACAACTCAAAATCATGTCAAATGAGAAAATTTAAGCCTTTTTGAGGTGTGTTGAAACCTTAAATTCTTCATTCATAGCATTGGATGAATTCATGACATATAAATTTATTATACCCATTATCTTGATATGATTGTCATAATCCTACAAAGTTTTTGTGACCACACTAAACCTCTTAGACCAAAAAAAATAATAATTAACAATTGGTAAACATGTTGAACTAAAAGGAGTCTATGAATAATGAGGAAAATAATGAAGACCATGCACTTATTTCTAAGTTCAAGGGTAAGAACAAGTCAAAGTTATCCCAAAAGCAAAGAAATCAACATAATTATAAGAACTAAAAAGGGTCCTCAAAAAAGAAACATTTCCATATTTATGGAAAAATGAATGATATCAAATATTGTTGGTACAATGGTTTGATACAAGGATTTTCAAGTAAGAATCCCAATAAACAATAGTCATATAATACCCAACATTATTCATGTGGATAATATAAGAGAATTGTAAAAATAAACAACAACACCAAGGTAAAATTATTAATCAAGAAGTAAAAGATTTTGGCAAGGATGTCCTCCATGCTACAAAATAAAATGAAGAGTCAATCTCACCAAACTCTATCTAGTATATAAACTTAAGATCCACCTAGAATATGACTAGAAAAAAAGATTGGTTCATCAATTTAAAATCTTTACCCACCCAAAATCATGTCTCATTGGGTGATGACACTTCCTACCAAGTCTAAGAAACTAATAATATAAAACTGCCTCTCAGAAAACATAACTGTGCTATCAAAAGAGTCTTGTATGTTCCAAGGATCATTGAGAATCTTCTCTTAGTCAATCAGTTGCTAGATCATAATCTCAAGGTTGAATCTAAAAATATAATTGTCAAGAAAGAGTGTCCAATCTAAGATAAATAGATAAAATATCAAATTGTTGCATGTACATCAATTATTTCCAAGATGTTTTATCTTAAATTTATTCCATGCAAAAATTAAGAACTCATTGCAAAGGATCAAAACTCTACCAACTTGTGGCACCATAGATATGGACATGCAAGTTTTGGATACTTTTTTTTAATTAGATAAATCAATATGGTTAGAATATTTTTACACTTGAAAAATAATATAAATATATGCTCCTATTGACTAGCATGAAAGCAATATTAGGTATTGTTCCCAAATAATCCAAATAAATTTACATGCCCACCAGACCTAGTTCATACTTATATATGTGGAAAAATGACTAAAATATCCAAAAAAATATCAATATTTTCAATTATTTTTTGATGAATATTCCCAAAAAATATGGATTTATCTGCTCAAGACAAAGGATCAAGTTTTTCAATGCTTTAATGAGTTCAAGGATTTTGTTGAAAATCACACTGTTCATAAAATCAAAGAAATTTGCTTAGATTGAGGGGGAGGGAGGATATTCACCATTAATACATGCTCAACCTATTTCAAAGAACATAATTAATTGACAATTAGATTCACCCTACATTCCATAATAAAATGGTGTTACAGAGAGACAAAACTACATAATCATGAAAATGGTGCATTTTATGATCAAGGATGCAAGTTTGGCCATAACATATTGGGTATAATTAGCCAAAAAACACATACTTATTAAATATGTCACCAAAATTTCCACTTTAAAACGTGATTCTATAGGAGTCATGGTAGGCAATAAATTTTTAGTTGCTCATCTTCATGTTTTTGGAAGCAAAACACACATGGTAGTTCCCAAGTAGAAAAGAATAAAGTTGGAAAAAAATTCCACACCTATAATATTTATGGGGTATAATAAATAATCAAAGGGATACATACTTATGCATCTAAAGACAAGAAATATCTATATAAATAAGGATGTTGAGTTTGACGAGAGAGGTGCTTCAAGTACACACTTCATAGATTCACATACAAAAAATATAAAAAATAGATCTATGATCTATTCAAAATATTTAGAACATGGTGACAATAATTATGGTAATTATGGTGATTATCAAACTACACAACCTAAAACTCAATATATACCAAAGTCATGTACATATTTGATTATAAATGTAAAATTAGATGGTGCTCTAAACACATCTAATCTTGGACCAATAAATCACAACAAAGTTAAAGAAGAGTTCACTATTTACTTAAATATTATAATCATTAAATCAAAATATCCTACTAAGATTCAATAATCTCTTGAGTCAATACATTGAAAATAACACATGGAGGCTGAATACTAGTCCTTGATGAAGAATAACACATGGTACCTTTCAAGTCTTACACTAGGAAAGAAACCAATTGGATGTAAATGGGTTTTCAAGACCAATTAGGAGGTAGATGAAAGTATTTAAAATCACAAGGAAAGTCTCATAGACAATGGGTATTCTAAAAAAGAAGTAATTTATTATGAGGAGACTTTTGCTCCCACGGGCAAGGTTAAGACTATCATAATGATATTTGATATGGCTAAATAATTTGGATGAAAAGTATACCAAATGGATATGAAAAGTGCATTTATCAATTTTTATCTTAAAAAAATAATTCTAGATTACTCAAAAAAAATATTTTTTCACACTTAATCAAGAAACAAAGGTGTGCATAATCATAAAATCATTATATGGTCTCACACAGTCCCCTGATAGTGGTACATCAAAATTGATGAACATCTCATTCAAAGTAGGTTAAAGAGGAATACATATGATCCAAATATATAACTCAAATTTAAATGGAGGGATTGGTGAATTTTTTATTCTATGTCAATGATATAGTAAAGCTAGAAGTTCAGTGAGTATGATTGATGCAACAAATACAAAAATAAAAAGATCATTTGACATCACAGATCTCAGGGTTACTCCATTATTATCTTGGATTGGAAGTATTGTAGAAATAAAATCAATTTTTTTTTAGTCAAATGAAGTATGCCAAGATAATGTTCAATAAATTTAAGATGATGGACCAAAAAATTATTTCTACAACTATGAATATAAGGTTTGGTTATCTCAATCAGATCCATCACCTCAAGTAAATTTAACTCTCTATCAATAATTGATCGAGAGTCTCATTTACTTAACCTATATGAGGATAGATATCAACTATATTATGAGATATATATCAATATTCATGCAATCTCAAAAATAAATTTAATTGAAAGAAACATTTAAGATTCCCAAATATATCAAGGGTAAAATTAACTTTGGCCTAGAGTACAAGAAGAATGACCAATGTTTATTTACATGATACAAAGATTCAGATAATTCTATAAACCTAGATGATAGGAAGTTCAAATATAAATATGTGTACTATTTGTGTTCTAGTCCAATATCATGGGGGAATAAGAAAAAAATGTTATTTCACATTATTATACTAAATAAAAAAATTATGCCATAGGAGGAAATATCTATGAAGCGATATGGCTACTTCACATACTTTAATGTTTGGGTGTTTCACAAAATTAGACTGACATCTTGAATTATGAAATTTAAAGTTTAATTAAACATGTTCATAATCTAGTATTTCATGAGCACACTATGCATATTGAAGTATAAATTCATTACATACATGAACATGTTCAAAAACATAACATCTAATTCCAATATTACTTGACTGGAGAAAAATGTGCTAATATATTAAAAAATATCTTACATGTGGTGAGTGTACAAACATATACAACAAACATAGAGCTAATACATGCACATAATCACTATCAAAACTTGAAGAGAACAAACATGTAATAATGAATATATTCACAACTATTGTGCACATTACTATTCACACATTACAATCATATAACAGCCTCGAGGATTCTTAAGAATTATGCAAGATAAAATGAAAAATAAAAATTCCATACCAAGAATGGGAAATAAAACTAAGTTAATAAGTAATGTTATGAACCTCATAGTTACTTTGACTAGTATTATCACACATGGACACAAGAGTGTTGCATCATTGGCTTTGTGTCTTCAGAAGCTCAAAGAACTAGTCACTAATGAATATGGGATTCATAGTATAATAGTAATGGATCATAAAAACATCCATTAAATGGTGCACTATTACAAAAATTAAGTTCATAAAAAATTCAAATGGTATGAAAATACATTTGACCGTTCTAAAGTAATTAGTGATGTAGCACAAATACTTCTTTCAAAAAACAACCACCAATCCTCTACTTGAAACTAAATAATGATTTTATTTAAAAAAATAATCATACCTATTTGCATTTTTATCCATGATAATAGTAAGAATGGTATTCAACATTATGTATATAAGCTTCCTTCTGGTGGGACACACTCATGAGGTTATAGATGGGACTTTTGGAAGATTAGCATCATCATTATGGAATTTAGACACATTTTATTTGCCATATATCATGGAAACCTACATAACATGCTAATATGGATCAAGTACATTCAATTCTTACCTTATTTAGGAAGTGTATGCATTCAAGGAGTTTTTGGAGCCACACTATTAGATGGAAACCAAATATAGTGGGTATTATCAAACCTAAGATGTTCAGGTTACATGTCATGGGTGACATACTAATGTTGGAATATAAAATAATAATAAAATTTATATAATGGTCTCTTCAAATCCTAATCTAGCATAAAAAATATAATGGTGATCTTGAATTATTGGAATGAAAACCTCCTATAGAATCTTTCAAGTAACTCAAAGAGATGGAAGATCTAAAAAAAGGACTAAAAGCATATATTGAACGTTAGGGGAAAAATGCAATGGGTAGAGGTAGATAATATTTGTTTCAAAATATAATTTATTGGTAAAATGTTTTATGTGCTTTGGATAGAACATTTTTAAATTATAGTAGGATTCTAAATGCTTATTTTCATCACAATCAATCCAATAAAAATATGTTTACATCCAGATAACTACAACCATAGTTTTTTACAAGGAAGACTAAATTAATAAAAATTTCCCAAGTAATAATGATTTTTTATGTTTGGACTATTTTTTAAAGACCTAAAGAAGAATTTAATTCATTAATGGATGTGTATGTGGGATAAATTATTGTATTACAACTATAAAATGAAAATGAACATATATGGAAGTGAAGGGAAAAATGGAGATACTTACCTTAAACCAAAAGGAAATAATGTGGCTAAAAAGGTGAGGGAGAGAATAAGGTGAAACAATATATAAGGATTGTTTAAGGCCTAATAAAACATGGACAAAATCATATGAAATTAAATAATATATTTATGTGGATAATTTCATCTAGGCATGGACACCAAATAAAACATTGAAAGGAGGACCGATTAGGATACCTAAAAAAGGGTACGAGGCCATTAAATAATACCTTAAACTAATTGAATAAGGTAATGAATTCTAATTTAATTGGTGAAACTATTGAAGATCATAAATTAATATGTGATAATGTAATATTCAATAAATGTTAGTGTGAACTTTGATAACTATCAAGTTCAGATGGCAACATTTAGTGAAGGATGAGAGATTTTCAAAATTAGCTTTGGGTGGGAAGAAGGAACAAGGAAATATGTTCATAGGTTGTTGATGGAATCAGGGAGATCAAAGTAAGTTAAAATTAGGAGTCAAAAAAGGAAGGTGAGAATAATATCACCAAGAAAGAGGGGTAGGAAGGAGTTTAAAAGTCCCCTAATATAGATCCAAAGAAGAGGGAGTGGAGTGGTGGGAGCACAAGGGTAGAGAAAGCCAGGTCAGTACAGTCCCTACCCCAACACTCATAAGTTCAAAATCTTTAAAATAAAACAAGAGGAATAGTTTGAAAAAGATTTACCATTCGAACCAAAAACATAGGGTAATGAGGTATGTTTGAATATCCCTGATCCCTACATTGATTTATTAAACTTTACCTTCAAAAATTCCTTTATGGCAAGGTTCAATGGTTTTAGAACAAATATTGATTATGTTTTTAAGTGGGCCAACTATAAATGGAAGCCCAAAGGATAGATTGAAGTTGTAGCCATGACAAAAAGCTTCTTCCTCATCAATTTCATTATCCAAGAGGGTTGTATAAGAACATTTATTGAAGGATAGTGGTTTATGGGGAAATCCTACTTATTTATTTGAAAGTGGAAACCTATATTCAACCTAAATAAAGACATAATGGAACAAGTCCCTCTTTGGGTTACTCTCCCAAGTCTACCACTATGATTTTTCAATAGGAGGTAATAATAGGGATCACCAATGCCATTGGCCAAACCATAGCTCTAGAGCCAATGACTAAGTCAAAAATAAGGCTAGTTAGAGCTCGTTTTAATGTCTATGTGAAAACTGATAAACTTGTCTTAAGATATATATTTCTTAAGTCCAAATATGGGAGGTAGAGATAGGACATAGAGTATAAAAGGGAAGAATATTTTTTCAAGCCTTGTAATTTATGGAAACATGAAGCCAAAGTTTTTCCTAGAAATAAGGTGGCCAAGTAGGGGGGAAAACACCATGAAGAGGGGAATACAATCCTTGAGAAGAATTTTAAAGGGATAAAACTAGAAAAAAGGGAGGGTCTATAGTTATTTTTCTAAAGGGAACAACTATTCCATATGGACTTGAATAAATTAGAAGGAATCCAAAAATACATATCCCTAGGTTTGAACATGAATGGTAACCATGTGGTGGAGAACCCTTCCATATTAGTAGTTTTAAGATTAATGAAGGAAACAATCCATCCATCCTAAAGTAATCCATTGGTGGTCTCTTTACCACCAGTTAATATGAAAATAATGGGCATGGAAGATCTAAATTAGATTATCTCTAAAGTACATTCCAAATTAGAGTTTCAACCTCTTCTAACTTTGGTCAAGCTATGGAATTTTACTATTAAATATGAACCATATATAGAGGTAATATTCCATATTTATGAATTTCATTCAAGGCTAGAATAGAAGGTTCATGATGTGATGGATTATATGAAGGAGGTGTCCATTTCCCTAGGAAACACCCCTAGAACTCCCAAAAATTTAGATGTAGGATAAACCTCTTATGATGATGATCTAAAAGAGGAGATTAAATCACCTGAGGAAGAGAAATGGAGTCAAGTTATAAGTTTGAGGGATAGAAAAAAGGTGGAAGTTGGTAAGGGCCAAATTAAAAGGAAGGCCAATAAGCTATAAATAGAGGAGTATAGAAATGGATAAAGAGATAGTAATATGTTCTTAGAGAACTTTGAAATAAGGTAGGCTATTTAAAAATTTTAAAAAATAATTTTAGTCAGTATAAAATAAATAAAGGGATGATCAATCCCAGAATAAGTATAGTAAGAGTTTTGATATCTTGCTTGGCACTAAGGAGATTGATTTTTTAGAAAATGGATGAGGAGAGGTCTTGTAATATTTCCTCTTAAGTGGGGTTTGAATTTAATGTTATTTTTGGAGGCTTTGCTATAAGGCGAGGGTCCAAAAAACCATAATTTTTTTCTAGGTATGAACTATCCTCAAGAGGTAAATTCTTGATCTCTAGAATATTATGGCTTAGAATAAAGGCATTTGTGATATGAAGTCATTAAAAGTGGATCTTTGGGGTGAGAAAAAGCATGAGTGGTTAATCATAAAGAAAGAGGTAAGTATTTTTCAAGTTAGGTTGATAATAAATATTAAGGTCCTAACCAATATAAATAAAAGTGGTGGATGCGAACTTATTTTATAATCATTATTAGAGATCTATTTCAAATCAATTTTAATGTTAGAGGTGGGGATATTTTAGTTCAATATTTGGATATTATTTCCACTTTGGGAAGGAGTATTTTTTTCTCTCCATGGGTAATAATTGTGTTACATGGGAGGAAGGATGAAAAATTAAGGAGTGAGGATATTAATTCAAAACATGTGAATTGGGTTTTAATCCTCCTCCGCATCTTGAGTTATTCAAAATATGACTCAAGCATTGATTTGTCTACCATAATAAAGAAAATGGGTGGATATATAGACTATGTTGAATCATTATCTTGTGAGGACATCAGGAAAAATCCAATGGTTTGGATTGTCATGAGTAAAGGTGGGAATACTCCATTTATGGAATGCATTTTAGGAGATGGTCCCATTTTGTAAGTGGAGTTAATCCAAGATTAGAATAAGAGAGTTTTGAGAATGCATGGGGTTATGATAAATGTGTCAGAGGAAAGTATTTTAAAGGCCATAAGTATGGTTTCCAAGGGCCTCAAGGTGTTTGAAGATAAAATGAGAAAATTTAAAATTATCACTACATTTTTCAATTATGAGGAAGAAGCCCTAAAAGTAAAAATAGGTTCTTAAGGGAAGATATGCCTTTCAAATACCCTGAGATATGATTGTAGCTCATGAGATATTTAACCCTTGAAAGTAAAATACATTTTTCTCACTTTACCACTTCCTTCTGATGATTCATTTTAAAAATATATATGAGATGATCTTACCATTCTATTTGTTAAGGTCCTTAGAGACCATGGTAGAGGCTTTCCAAAATGATAATTTTGTTTTTATCATACATCAATATCTTATATTATTTATTATGAGATAGGCTATTCCTTTGATGGAAAAATGTGTTGGATTTATTATTGAAGGAAGTTCAAAGATCCCATAAATAGTTGGGTATGTGGAGGAGATAGTGGTTTTGGTAGATGATTATGAGGAATCCAAGCAGACTCTTTCTCAGGACTTAAAAATCAAGGAGTTGAATGAATCTAAAATGGGAAGATGTAGTTTATTCATCTTTGATGATGATGAACGGGATGGTCAAGAGCTCAAAGAGATGAATGTCCCCATTGAAAACCCTTCTATTTTCATGGATGAATTATAAGGGAGTAAGGAGGTTATTTATAAAGGGCTTGAGTTAGAACATGAGAATGTGGTCTCTTTTAACTCATTGAAGAGATGAATGAAGGAACTTTATGATAATTTACTAAGATAGGTGGGATAACTAAAAATGTTGAGAAAATATATCTAAATGATCAGATGATATTCTGGTCTTAGTTAGGGTTGGTTGTAGGGAAGGGGTTGATGGTAAGGAGCCTAAACCACATTGGAATTTGAAATTAAGGCATGTCATAGAGAGGAACAAGAATATGTCTCTCAATAGAAAGAGCTCAAGAAGATTAGAAAGGATAAGACCGATTTAAAGACAAAATCTACTCGAGACAAGCCTTTGATGGACTTGGAGGGGATTGCAACCATGGAGTACCTGTGAAAAATAGTTAGAGGCAAGACTAATAAGGTGGATGACAACAATAATAATAAGGTCTATCCACCTCATGGGATCTATATTAATTTTTTTCTTATTTAAATTGATCATGTAATTCCTTGTTTTTTTATTGTTGTTGGGTCCTTGTAGTTTGTTTATTATTTCTTGGTTGGTTCTTGTTGGTTTTTTGGTTACTTTGTGGGGGGAATAAGAATCTTGTTTTTATCGATATATGGTTATAATTATTAATTTTTATTTTTTTCTTTAGTTTTAGGTCCTTAAAACCCAAATTTTACCTATATCTAAAAGTAATTTAATATGTGATATCATCTTGGCCCAAGATGTGGGTTCATTACAAAACATGATCCAATAAGACCTTATAATCAATTACTATTATTTAATATGAATGAAATATTGATATTTATTTCATCAAATTATTTTTTCATTAATACATTAGGAAGGACATCAAGAGCTTAATAAAATTGTAGTATTATTTATTAAATATGAGTGGAAGATAAATATTTATTTCAGAAAAAATATTTTTCATAATAATTTGTTGAACTAGACATATGTTAAGATTAATGTGTAATCATGTAATAAATTATTTTTCAAACTACAACTAGAATTATTCTACTTACATTTATGGGAGATGAACTAGTAATAATTTACTATGAGTTTAGGAATTTACATTTTTTGATGTGTTTTTTAAGCACACAAAGGAAGTCTATGACATTGAAGAAATAAGAAGGCTACAAAGTGTATAACCATAAGGAAATTATATATAATTTTAAAGGTTCAGGTGATCTTGGACTATTTTAAAAATTTATATATTATTTGACTATAATATTTTTGTTTATGTGGCGTCATTAAAACTAGATGTGATAAAGGAAAGAGAGGATTAATGTAAAGGTAAAAGGAGTAGACACATGTAGAAGTCTCACAAAATTTAAGTGATTTTATTCACATTTTATAGATATATAGTTCCTTTATCTTTGGTTTAACTTAAATTAATTCACATCCATGAATTCCATATAGAGAACAGATATGTATACCATAATTTAAAAATTAATAAATCACATAATTTACATTTAAGAAGTATACAACATCATAAGAAGACATGCAAAAATCATCACATCAAGGCCACAGAGTCACAAAGTCACAAAGGTCTATTTTTTACTCATTGAGGTGGCTTATAGAAATGGTAAATACAATTTATCTCTCCATGTGTGGGGTTTTGTTCACATAATATATCAGCATACTATGATCATATCCTAAAATTTAACCAATATTTAACACATACAATGGATTAAACAAACATGTGATAACAAACTGAATACACTTGGCAATTAGAAAAATTGTGAACCTTAATTTAAGACATACAATGTGGTTTTGAAGAAATTAATCATTTGACAAGGGTACTACATTAAATGAAAAAATTCAAATTTAGGTAAATGTATGTGGAATCAACTTTAGTTTTATAAGGGTACAATGTGACATATTTATGATCAATAAAAACTATTGTCTAATACTTTTACATGTTATATATCTATTTTACATTGGTGAACTAATATTTTTTAATCTTACATGACATTATGATGTGATTAGTTAATATGAATTAAAATTTGGACACATATTAGATAATACTATGACAAATATTTGGTGGTACCAGAAAAAATATAAAGTGTTATGTGATGAATACTTATTAGGATATAATTGGAACCTAATTTTTCACTAGTTGAATCAAATAATAGAAACATTAGAATCCAATACCATGATACTTAAAATCAATAATATAAGTATTAGAATTCAATATCATACTAGTTAAAATCCAATACTATAAATATTTGAATTCAATATCATACTTATTAAAAACCAATAATAAAAATATTGGAATCCTATATCGTAATAATTGAAAACAATTACATCATATATAAATCTAATTACATCAATAATAAAGACATAAATGACAATATTATAATTCCATATTCTTAGGCATATGTCCAGATTTAATGAAATGTTGGTTTAATTAGGATATTTTTAAAATGTGTTTACAACAAGGATTTAAATTAATATTAAAGGAGATATGACATTTTAAAGTTGACATTGTAAGATAAAAAGGGTATAAAAAGGACCATGAAGTGTAGACACCATAACCTAATATGCATGTGTCAGATTGGGTTTAATTTTTTTTTGCAAATTAGACTTCATGCCACTTCTAACAAGTATAAAGTCATCATTTTTAATATATTATTGAGGGTGATATAGTATTCACAAGTTTTTATTTTGGGAACGCTTAAAAAAAATAAAAATGTTTGAAAATATGTTGAAGTCAAAATAAATTATGAAATAAGTGTTCAAATAAATGGGAAAACTAATTTATAATTCATTTTATAGATTAATTATTAGTATAGTTATGACAATGGAATATGAAAAAATAAATAGAGGAATGGATAGATTTTGAGGATAACTGTATTGAATGGTATGAATATTTATTTTAGTTAGATGTGGATATTCATGAGACTATGAAGGTATTAATATCTCTAGTTTCTTAGTCTCATTTACCTTTTATTTATTGGTTTCCCAATTTTGAAGTCTATTTTGGCTAAGTAGTTTTTGGTAATAAGTGACACAAAGAGACATGGTGAAAAATCTTGTGGTACAAAAGACCATGGCATGGGAGTCTTTGGTGTATAAGGAGTAAGTCTCATGGAGTAAATACACATGTTAATAAAGAACCCAAGAATGAAGGAATCAAAAATTAGAAGAAGACTTGGGGAAAGCATAAAAAGTGGAGATGGTTATGGACTAGTTTGTAGGGATAAAATAAAAGACTAAATCAAGTGAGAATCTAGCATTGGCCAGTGGGAAGATAGGCACTTAACATTAAGGATTCAACATCAAAAGAGAATATAGGGGTAGATATGCCTAGGTTCATATGAATTCATTATAAATGGCTACCATGACTTAATTCTATTTATGATCATTGGTAAGTCATCTATAACTGATTGGTTAGGGTAAACCAAGTATAAATACCCCATTGATGTACTTTGTATAGTTGTTAAAGAGTTGGTTGTTGTTGATGAGCTAATAAGTTGTTACGAGATGTTTATCATTGTAACTTTGAATCACTGTACTCTTTGATATCACTTATGAATATAATGGAAAGAAGCCTATCTTAACATAAATATTATGTTCATTTGTCAGTGGTAATAATAGGGTTGATGTTATATGTTATCGTTTATGCCATTTTATTTTTATTTTGATCATTATAGAATGAAAAAGTAAGTTGATTTAGATATAGGATTAAGAATGAGTTTACTACTTAGTATTTGTTTGAGCACCTTTGACTAGGAAGTTAAATAAACACACCTTCATATGATAAAACCAACAATAACTGGTCCTAAGATGCATGCTTTGATGAGCATGATAAACCTTGTTCTAGAATGAAATACCAGTGTGATAACATGTTGGAACTCTTATTTATTTAGGAAAACTCCTAGGGAAAGATATGCATGTTTAAATGAAAATAATCCTATCATTTTGGTTCTATTGCTAGGACCCATAACACTTATTTACATGATGGTCGAAGATGTTTGAGTGGATGTCTCTAGAGAATATTGAATGATGGGTTACTAAAGTAGAAGATAAATTTGAATTATCATTTATTGAACCAATAGTTTTTGTATGCACATGGGTAGAACATAATCTATATGAGTTAATTTATGAAATTTTCTTTGTATAAGTGCATGTTCACCTTCATGCTTGGATTTTAACATATGCATAATATCAGTCAAGGAACTATAGACAAAATAAAACTTGGTTATTAGAGCATCAATCAGCTTTAGCATGGTTGGGAGTACCTTGGACACATGTAATAGATGTCTAGTGGTGCATAACTTTGAATAGTTACATTATGGAATACGTAATATCAACATATTCCTATCCAAAGGATGCCCAATTTCACTTCCTCTGAGAACCACATGGTAGATATCTCATACATTTTTCACTGGATATAAGAAGCTCTTAGTATATTCTAGACTTAAAATCTTCTCCATGGACAATTAAAATATTTATCGCATGAGTAGCATAGTTGGTGGGGAAATGGAGGGGCACCTTTTGATGTAAAATTATTAGTTCAACATGGTATCCAGTTAGCAAGAGTTGTAGAAGCACAAATATGATGAATCTTGGCATAGGGATATATGTGGAATTGATCTAGGGAGTGGATAAGAGGACTCAATAAGTTTTGTAAGGGTCCATAGGGAAGTACAATGGCATAGTGAGGACTCCCCAACCATAGGACCACACCTAACACTAGCATAGATATGTGTAGGAGAAAAAAGTCAAGTAGTGGTGACTGAAGAAATAATTTGGATAAACCAAATTCCCCACCCATAATGTGTGCTCATGCTCTTAAGTTTAATGACACATTTTTATGCAATTAGGATATAGATAGTGTAGAATTAGAAATTGAACCTTTTAGAGATAATTTTGTGGACCAAAACCAAGTTAGTAGTTTATTGTTGATTTATTTTCTGTTATATGATAATTATATGGCCCAATTTAGAATGCCTAGTGGACCAAGCATAGCTTATGGGCATAGTACTAGACCATATATAGTTAATTAGACTAACTTAGTGGCCAAAATATCACGTGATTTTATTGTTTTTGGAGGCATAAAAGGTGGTACCAATGGTATTTTGGCTATAGGAACTAGAGGAGGTGTAGGAGACATTAGTGGACCTCTCCCATAAGGTATAGAAGGGACAAGAAGTGCATCATAACAATATCCATTACCAATACCTCATCCACCCACTATGTATTACAAGTTGACACTCTATTTACTTGAGTATCTTGGTATGGAGAATGCCATAGAACATGTTCACAAGTGTGAACTTATTTGGTGATCACATATTAGTACATCTTCTGAATGAATGGTAACATAGTTTGATACCACTCACTTGGACCATGTGCACAAGTGGTATCATAAGTTTGATCTAAAATAGGCTATGGTAAATTATGACTCTTTAAAGGTAGCATTTCTCCAAGGATTTGACATCCCATAGTTTGAACAATAGAGCATAGTTACCCTAAAAGACATCAAACAAGAACTAACTAAGAGAATACATAAGTATGATGCACATTTTAATATGTTTCTCTTTAAGATTTATTTTGAAATAAATGCCACTCAACATACATAATGGTTTGTAGGAGGCTTATTACTTCCCTTATGATGCACCTTATCATAGAAGACTCTCACCAACCTATGTAAGGCTTTGGAAGATACCCTTCATGTTGAAGCCATTAGAAGCATCGACATATAGATTAGTCCCTTCATGGAGGCTTAGATTGTTGATATGGTATCTCAACTAGAAAATCTCACTGTGCATAATGCTCATGATACTCATAGTGGTTTGTGGTGTATGGAATGTGAATCTGAAGGCCACAATAGGAATAAATACTCCATAAAAAATATTCATGTCATGATGAAACAATCCTATGAGATTCTATAGTAAGATCATGATGTAAGGGATTAATGTTTACTTCAACATGCCACATAATCATAGGTATCTACATATTGTAAGATATGCAATACATATACTCACAATACTAATGATTTCCATATTATTAGTGAAATACATGAGGTACACACACATGATATGTGTCAAACTTAAATTTCTAACAATCAAGATAATGGAGGAGGATATCATAGTTTTGGTCATGGTTGAGGACATGGAAGTGGATGTTTTCCACCAAGAACTTGTTATAAGTGTGATTCCCTAGAGCACTACTAACATGATTATTCAGTGTATCCTATGTGTGTTTTTTGAAAAAATGAACATCATCTAGAGGATTGTCTAGACCTATATACTTCCATCATGAAGGAGAGAAATTAAAAGGGTGCTAAAATGATACAAATTTAAAAGGCAATGGATACCATGCCCTACTACTCTAACAAGTCAAAAAGTCAACATTACTACATGAAGTGGTATGTAGTCCCAATCCATATCCAGCTTAGCCACTAAAAGGGTTCAATGAGAAGAGCCTCATGTGATTATTATCTAGATGCTTAGTAGTAGAAGTAAGTGTTACATTACACCATGAACTTGGTGAGAGAACCTGTAAGGAGAGATCTAATTCCTCAAGGATCAAGATGTTACTACACATGCTGACATGGAAAAAGCTATAGATCTTCATGACTCAATACATGGTGAGTTTCATGAGTTGTGAAAGTGACTCTTTGATAAGCATATTGTACCCCTATTTTGAAGTTTTCTAAGGCATCATACACTTAGGACTATCAAGGATCATTAGTCAAACCATGCATAGGGAAAAGAGACTCATATCTATCTTAGTATAGAGTGGAACAAAGAGATATTGGTTAACACCATTATTCATGGATATATCATTCAAGATATCCTAGTTGATACCAATGTTGAAGTAAATTTCCTTACCAAGGATGTGTAGAGGAAGATGGAAAGACCTGATTTGAAGCCTTCTCTTCATGTGATATTTATGGCCAATAAGACTCATGATTTTCCTATTAGAGTACTTAAAGATGCCATAGTGGATATCTTAGGTGTCAATTTCAAATATGAATTTGAATTAATTGAGTTGGGTGAAGCTAATGACTTTTTAGCTATTTTGGGTCATCCTTGGTGTTATTTAAATAATGATTGCTTGAGCTTCAAGAAGCATTAGATCAGATTTTATAATGATAATAAATGCATTATAATCCCCTTATATCATGCTCAAGTACCTCCATATGTTGAGCTAGTTAACATTGTCAAAAACATTAACCATATATATAATGTCATAATTCAAGGTAATAAATACCTTGATCCTAGTTTAGATGATATATTATGTTAAGTAGATGGATAATATATATTTGACACTACCAATAATACTTGTGACTATTGGGATCATGGTGAGTATAATTTTATAGGTAGGATCTATGGAGCTATAAGTAGTTGAGAATATGCTCTATGAAATCACCATAAACATCATAAGTTTGTTCATATTCTTCATGGATAAATTATAGTTGTATCACCCTTGAGGTTAGATGAAGCTATGATATTTCATGGTTATATAGAAATAAATGAGTTTTTATAGTGATTATAAACCTTTTATGTAATTGAAAATGATCAAGTAAATTCAATTATCCATATCTTTGATGGCACAACTACTCGATGGTGGAGAAATCATCATCATAACTTGATTACTTGGGACCAAGTTCTCTCTAATATACACCATAATTTTCATAAGCTATAGTGGTATTAGTTCTCCTAAAGCTCATCCTAAATCTTATGAAAATATGTGGAAAGAAGATGACATTTTTTCCTGAGTATCTATGGGTTCATGCATTTTATGGCACTTTATACACTTGAGATAAAGCATGGTATGTTCATAAGAGAGGCACATGGAGATATATTTTTGGTGTTTCCTTAAGAGTAATAAGATTTTATTGATGTCTTATTTATCTCCTCAAATGGATTTACACCTTACCTTGTAATCTATGCATCAACCTATTGTAGGTGACCCAACCCTAGTGGAAGATCACATCAAACATATACATGTCACATGAGAGGAGATCTTAAATTTTTTATCATAATATAATATAGAAGCATCATCTATACCTCTTGAACCTAAACTGGGCCATGTATTAAGAGAATAGATATGGAAAGTAAAATAAAAGGGCATGTATCAGGTTGATGAAGGTGCTAATTTTGATCTGCTTGATCTATTTATTGATCACTTAGATTTGCATGTTGAGTATGGCATGCATGATGTTTGAGACACTAATTAGGATGAAAAACACCCATATTTAGAGCCTATTTAGATTATCCAACATAATATTAGCATGGAAGAAGCACCCAATATGGTTATTATGGGAAACTATTAGTCTAAGACAAAGATATCCAAGGTGTTTAAACTATTAAAAGAGTATCAAGACATCTTTCCAAATAATTACACTAAAATTAGAGTGCATTATTCTATAGGAAAGATGCACATCAAGTTGGTAGAGGGTTTTTGACCAGTTAGGAAGAGGCCCTATCATATGAATCCCAACTTATGTGCTTGGGTCAAGGAGGATATTAATATCATGTTGCACAAAAGAGTCATTACTCCTATAAACAAGTTTGAATGGTTGAGCCCCATGGTAATTAGTATCAATAAGGATGATCACATTCATGTCTGTGTGGACTATTGGGTACTCAACACTACTTGCATAATTGACCCCTTTTCAATTCCCTTCATTGAGGAGATTATAGAAGGAGTTGTTGGGTGTGAGATCTATACTTTTATTGATGGATTCTATAGATATATTCAAGTCCATATCAGGGAAGAGGATAAATTGAAGACCAATTTTTTAATTGAATGGGGTTCATTCACTTATAATGTGACACCCTTTGGGTTTAATAATGATTTTACTATATTTTCATGGATTATGATTGAGGCTTTCAAGGATTTTATTCATAAATTAATTCAAGTCTACCTGGATGATTATATTGTCTATGATTTAGTGTAGGACCACTATTATAATATATGCCTTATGCTTAAATGCTACAATAATATTCATATTTATTTAGATATGAATAAATATGGTTTTCTACCCCATTTTTCATTTTACTTGGTTATGTTATTTGTTGTGATGGAATCTTAGTGGACATGGACAAGATTGTAGTTATTTTACACCTTCTAGCACTGACCACCTAATGAGAGGTATGCACCTTCTTCAAACACATGAGATATTAGAGGAAGTTCATTAAAAGTTATGATAATATCACTACACCATTGGAAGAATTGACAAAATATAATGGTTAATTTATTTGGACTAATGCTCATCAATAGGCATTCATTTCACTCAAGGATAATCTCAGTACTACCCTTATTCTCTAGTTTTTTAGACTAGACAAAGCCCTTTCATGTTTATGTCAATGTTTCATGAATATAAATAGGTGATATAATTTCTCAACATGGTGAATACAACCATGATCATCCTATCTATTTTTCTAGTAAGAAGCTCACTATAGTTAAACATAACTATATAATTATAGATGTAAAGCTTTTTCCATGGTTTATGCACTTCAAAAGTTCCATCAGTACTTGTTTTCCACTCCATTCATTTTCTTTACAGACCATGAAGAATTGAAGTACCTAGTAAATAAATTGGTATCACATAGATGCATTTATTGGTGGATTGTGATTTTTTAAGAGTTATAATTCTTAGTGATGGCAAAACTCAATAATAATAATTGTGGCCCTGATAGTTTATCATGCATTAAATCTAGTGAATTGGTGCATGCCATTAAAGATGGTTTTCCTAACATGCAACTTTTTCATGTCACCTGCATGCTCAAATAGTTGGAAGATATCACAACATTTATGAATATGGGTTCAACACTATCCCACTTCAATACTAAAGCAAATAATTAGTTTTTTATTCATATAGTTACCTTCCAGCTCATAGGGGTAACCTTTATAAGCTTTGGTAGGATGAAGTTTTATACCATTATGTCATACATTATGAGTTTGTTAAGGTTTTTTAGGAGGTTAATGAGGGTGTCACTAGAGGACACTATGATAGTGATGTTATAACATGGAAGTTTCTTTTAGCTGGCTTGTGGTGGCCTACTCTATTTAAAGATACCAAAGCTTATGTGCACCAATGTGATATCTACCAATACGTGGGTAAACCAAATAGAAGTGATGTTATGCCCCTTCATCTAAACCTAGCTCATCAACCATTTGAGAAGTGAGTTATTGATTTTTTTTTCCCCATTAATCTAAAGTAAGTCATACCTATATGTGTTATATTATTACTACTGCTAATTACCTTAATCACTGAGCTAAAGCAATGCTGACCAGGGATTGTATCAGTACCACTACTATTGGGTTTATATGGGAGAATATCATTACATGGTATGTATGTCCATTAATTCTAAATAGAAATCAAGGAATTCATTTCCTTAATTAGACCATTCACATTATCTTAACTGATTTTATGATCACACACCACAAGACTGCACCTTACCATCCTCATCCCAATGATATAACTAAAGTGTTTAATAAGATATTTGGTAATACCTTTACTAATATTTGTAATATTTTATGGATTGATTGGGATGATCATGTTTTTATGGTGTTATGGGTGTATCAAACCACATACAAATGATTAAACAAGATCACATCTTTTAATCCTGTATTTTGTATCAAAGTTATTCTCTTGATTGAATTCCTTACCCCTTCTCTTTAAATCACATGCATTGGTCAATGGGATGATGAAGAATATTTGAAAACATGCTTGGATGATTTTATTTAGTTTGATGAAACCCAATTTTTAATGAATTAGAGTTAAGGATTGGAGAAGTGGAAATAAAAGGCTTGGCATGATCATCATTTGAAGAACAAATTTTTTCTCCAAGAATATAGGTTTTGGTTTATGAATCCAAGTTTTCACACCATTAAGAAAATCTTCATATCCATAGGGATATATCATTTATTTTTCATAGTATTCATCCCATTGGTGCATGTAAACTGAAGTGGTTAGATGGCCAATTCCTTCATGACCATTTCAATGGTAGTCATCTATGGCCTTACTATTTTGATTAGCATTTTTCCTTTTTAAACAATAAGGCATATGAAACTAGTTTAGTGTAGGAATTTGTTTGTTTTCAATAAAATGTGGTACTAGTTGTGTTCCCTTGATTAGTTTTAGGTCAAAATTTTATTATTTTTATTTTTATTTATTTGTGATGTTTTGGATGACCATAGAAAAATTTTAGTATGGGGTAAGAAGGGTGAAAGGATTAAAATATATAGAACACTGAGGAAATGCTGAATGGGAATGTGCATAGTAAAAAGAGGTGCATACATGGAATTGTACAAGGACAAATGGGTATGTAATATGTGGTGCATAATTTTTAAGTTAAGTCAAGGTAAAGAAGTGAGGTTCCTATTTTGGTAATGGATTTTTTTAAAATTCTTTACAAATATCATGCACTTCAAGAAAAACATGAGATGGGATAGATGTATTTAATATGAGGAAATCAAATATAATGAAAAGTTTGATAAATATGAATCATGGTAATATTATTAAAGTAATAATTACATGAAGTGATAGATGAGGTAGTGGGGAAGTAAATGTGGATTACCCCCTCAAGGCTATAAAATTTTAAACATTTATCATTTTACATTTTACTATTTTCAAAATTATAGATCCAAAAGAGCATTATAAAGCTACTAGAGGAACCTTTTTAATCTTCTAGATGAGCGTATATTGATTTTTTGTGATAATTTTGAGCATTGTGAAGTGAAAAAGTTATGGATAATAGGGAGAGTATAGAAAGAGTGATTTAGGAATTAGAGGTCTAAAGAGTTTTAGGTTGCAAAGGTTGATGTCTGCCATTAGAGGATATTGAAGTAGGATAGCCAAGTGAGTTAAAAAAGTAATCATATATTATTTTATGAGAATTAGATGACCACACCTCAACCTTAATGATCCTTAAAGGATGATGAAGCCAAATAAAAAGGCCCAGCGTAGTGAACCCCTACCTATGATACATGAGGAAGAGGAATTTAAGAGCATGGGTGTTTAACCAATTTTGATAAGGGAAGAGGTACCTGAAGAATCCAGTGTGTGTGAGGAAAGTTTATCAAAATAGGCTAAGGAAATGGAAAAAATATAATTAGAGATGGCATGATAGGCCAAGAAGAAGGATGCAGTAACACCTCTACCCTCACTATTAATAGAAGCAATGTAATATTTAGAAGCAATGTTACACATTGAGAAGTGGACATCAAATGTGACCACTTGTAATATTTTTGACTATAATCATTTCCAACCTAAAATAAATATTTAAATTTATCTTGACTACTGAGTATAATTCTAGAACAAACATAATGAGATTGTGTATGACTTGAGTATTTTTAATAATCTTAATGATGCAGGACTATTCTAGTTATTTAATCTTCTATATTTCAAGAAGTCTCTAGAAGAAGTCAAGTTTCTAATTTCATGCATGCATGAATATTATTTTTAATTTTTTAGGCATTAGATACATATCAAATCCTAGAGGATAATAAAATTCATAGTTTTTCAATGCTCAGGCATTGACCTTAGTTTAAACTTGGAGGACCAAGAGGAGATTGACAAGACTACAATGAAACTTGAGTACTAAAAATAAATTCATGTAATGCACATTATAATTCTCCAATATCCTATCATTAGATTGGCCACACACATAATAATGACCAAGGTTGGAGGCATGGATAAATTAAAGAGGTAGACATGACACATTTATATGTTTCCCATCAAGTTACCATGGGAGTGAAGTATAAATAGGTACCATATTTTACTGATGAGATTATTATAGATGCAATGAATCCCACCACCTAATGAATCAAAACTTTACATGGGGAACTATACTTTTGTTATTATTTTTTGATGAGATTGGTGTATCTGAGTACACAACTATAAAATTTAAATGGACTTACCCTCTTAAACATAAATCCCCTTACCCTAGTGTTATAATTCTCTCCCATAAGGATAAAATGAAGGGATGGTATGATGGTATGAAGGAATCCTTTGGTAATGAATGGTGAATTCCTAAGGACTTGTTTGGATAGCTTACAGACCAAGGCAAGTTCACAGTTAAACAACACTACTCTCTAGTGCACATCTAAATGGTTCCCTTAATGACTTGTTTGGATGGATTCAATTACCATTTGATTTCACCACTAGATATTTCATGAATGCCATCAATAAGATCTATGATGAGGGCCTTGTTAACATTTATTCTAATAAAATTGACATGGAGACTCACATTATCCATAAATTATACATTTACCTAGGAAAGGTGACATACAGGGAAAAACTAGAGTTAGATAATACTGACATTAATGTCTAATAGATTTTGGTTGGTAATTCCATTCATTATTTATTTTATATATTTAAATCAATAAAGAAGACATCAAGGAGTGTAGACCATGAGAAAGAAACAATTTAACCCCCACTAGAGATAGGAAGGAAAAAGAAGTAGAAGAGATAATGGCATAATGCTAGCACTAGTACTCAACTAAATAAAGCAAAGTGGTAAAGGAATAACACTACACCATGAAGGAAACTTTTCTAGTAGGTTAACTTGAAGGCCCAAAACTAGAAATTCAATCTATTCCTTCAAAACATGAAACATCAATGCCTAAGGATGTTAACCTAGAAGAAAAGATAGAAATCCTAGAGGAAACATCATAAAAATAAATTGTTGAAGTAGAACACAAAGAAAAAATCACCTTAGACCAAGAGAAGATACCTTAATTAGTGAATCATGAATAAACCACACTTGAAGAGGCACAAGTCAATATTGACAATCTCATTGGTGAAAATATGGATGGTTTAGACATGAACTTTAGAATGAGTGGACTTGATATCAAGTAAAACCACCATAGTTAAGACATAGATGTCAAGATACTAGAGTGAGGTCCCTCAAAGGGGAAAGATCCAGTTGATGAATCCATCTAATAGATGTCAAAAACTACCAATTTAGCCATGACCCTACATGTCTAATACCAAAAGGGAGTGCTAGAAAAATATTTGTTTATGTTTTTTTATTTTGTACAAGATGGACTCAACTGATCAGACTCAGTGAGAATTAACATTTTACCATGATATTTATAATGAATAACTTAATTTTAATTTTCCATCAAAAATCTTTATTTTATAACTAGGAGAGATATAATTTCCAAATATAATTTGGGTAGATCCTTGGATGTGTACTATGAAATAGGAAAACATGACACCCCTAAATTTTACACATGAGGTAACTAGGTAGAATGCTTTAGTTGATTCTAATATAAGGAAAATCCAAAATAAGCATTTATAAATGGTTTCTCTATATCATAATGAGTGCACCATGAGAATAAAACTTGAAGATAATTTGGCTGAAGTTAAGTTCAAAATGGAGATATGAACAATGGCTAAGGTAAAAATTTTGAACCTCTATAAGACAATTTTGAACCAAGATCTAGCTCTTATGGATGGGGTATCCCTTATTAGTGAGGCAATTGACAAATTGGAGACCCTAGTTGAACTTTTTTTGAAGAGATGCAAGGACTAGACTATCCCTCAACATGATCAAACTTGGGAAATATAATAATTTACTAAAGCCATAGAGGTATACAAAAACATTCTGAATTTGGTTGTTACATCCCAATTTCCTCACTAAACATGATTTGCTTATTAAACAAATATTTTGGGGTTAATGTTATTTAATGACTATTATAGAAAACTATTTTTCATTATGATGATGTATGGACATACACGTAATGATTATTTTATATGACTCATTACTTGATTGGTTAGTTATATATGATGTTTATATGCATGTGGATTATGTTTAACCAATATTAATATGCTTTAGTATCATTTATATTGATTATCATAATTTTAGGCTAACTACTATTTGTATTTGTGAGGTGGATGTAGGAGAAATTCTACTCTCCAATATATGGAGGGAGAGTATCATCAGGGAAGATGATATAGATGGAAATGTAGGAGGTGTTGAGAATTTATAACAAACCCAATAAACACCACATAAAATAACAAATACATAATTGATTTAATTTTATGGTGTTTGATTGATTCATGTTTGGATGTGTTAATATGATCAATGTTTTGATTCTAAATAGTCTTATTTGCAGTTACAATTGTTTGCTATGATTATAAGTGATCACTCATGCATATATGTATATGTATTTTTATGAACTATGCATAAAGATTATTTAATCATCTTTATTTATAATTCATAATTACATATATATGTATGGATATATGTTAGTAACACATATAATCATAGAAAACAATTATAACTACAAATTAGATTGATTAGAATCAAAATAATTGATCATATTAACACATCTAGACTTTAGAACTTGCATGGGACATAAAGAAGGTAAATTATCCTAAGTTTGATGGAACTATGGTTGTGGATGGTGATGAAGCTTGGTTAATAGAAATGCCAAAGTACTTAAAAATATAGAACTACTCAAAATTTACTAATGTAGTTTGGGAAGCATATTATCTTGCTAGATAAATAATAACGTGGTGGGTAAATAAGAAGCTCGAGATGAACATTAAATATGCCAACACTATTTGGGATCAATTAATGGCCTTTTTAGATCACAATGGCTTTCTCAATTATATTTTGATCAGAATCTAATAGATTTTTAAAATCTAAAGCAAGGAGATCTTTAAATTAATGAGTATTGGGAATAATTCACTAATCTCTTAAAATATGTTCCTTAGTATTAGGAAGATGAAAGGTTTCGAATCCAAAAGTTCATTATGAGATTAAAACCTCAAATTAGATGTGAGGTAGATTTGCATGGGCCATCTATAATGGATCAAGTCTTTGAGAAGGTAGCTAAGTAGGAATATAAGTTAAAATCTCTTTCTCAAGTCAGAGAGAAGTTTAATAAGGAGTTTTGAGGTTCCAAACTAAATCTTAATAGGAAGAACTGAAAGAGGAATAGGAATTCTAAGAATTAGTTCAATAATAAAAATGCTAAGTTTAGTAACTTCTTAGGTATAAAGAAGATGAATGGTGGTTTCAAATATGGGTTCAAGGGGAGCCAATAGGTAAAAAGGAAATGACCACCTGGTAGATGTTTCATCTATAGAGGTGATTAATTTTCCAAGGAATGTACTCATTGAAAGTCTGAAGGAAAAGCTAAGGGTATTATGCAATAAGGGAACTTTCAATAAAGAATCCATGTGGCTATTAATAATCATTAAGATGATTTTTAAGATTCACCTATTGAGATTTTAGGTAATATTTTTGGTAATCTTATTTCCATTTTTATCGATAATGGAGCTAAAAAGTGTTTTATTTCTCCATGTATGCTTTCTAAGTTTTCTAGGAAAGCTGGTTCAATGATAAATACATGGTCAGTGTAATATGGGAATGATGTTAAGGTCAAAGTCAATAGGTGTTTAGTGGAAGCTGAGATTGAGTTGCCTACATTCATTACTATAGTAGATATTTATGTATCTCTACTAGGGTCATATTATGTAATCCTAAGGGTGAATTGCCTGGCTAAGCATAAATCAAAGGTAGATTTCTATCTAAAGAAGGTAGAGTGTCAAGATGATTTTGGGAATCAAACTTAGATTCATGGTGAGAAAAGGGAGTTGAAACTAGGAAAATTTCAATAATTCAACTTAATAAGGCTCAAAAAAAAGGATGTCAGACATTTACTATTAAAATAAATGATATAGAGGAAACGAAGGAGTCATCCATTAAGGATTACCCTTTCCTTAGGAAATTTCAAGATGTGTTTCTAGAGGAATTACCAAGATTAACACCTAAGCATAGTTTAATTTCTCAATTGACATAATACCTAGTTCAAAATTACAATCCAAGTCACCTTACAGATTGATAACAATAGAGTTTTTTGAGTTGAAGGTTCAACTATAGGAGTTATTATCTAAAGGACTGATTCAACCAAGTGTTTCACCATAGGGTTCACTAGTCATGTTTATCAGCAAGAAGGATGGTACTCTTCACCTATGTATTTATTATAGGATGCTAAACAAAGTGAAAATTAAGAATATGTATCCATTACCTCACATTTATGATCTCTTTGATCAAATGTGTTGGGATATAATTTTCTCAAAGATAGATATCCAAGTGGGATATCATCAGTTAATGATTTGATAGGAAGATATTCATAGAACAATGTTTAGAATTTGATATGGGCACTATGAGTTTACATTGTTACCTTTCAGGTTAATAAATACTCTAGCATCATTCATAAATCTCATGAATAGTGTGTTTAGGGAATATCTAAACCATTTTGTGTTAGTTTTTTTGGATGATATTCTCATTCATTCTAAGAATGAGGAATAACATCTAAAATATTTGGAGTTGGTGTTGTAGCATTTGAGGAAGCACAAAATTTATGATAAGTTGTCTAAATGTGTGTTTTTTCAAAGAAAATTCTAATATTTGAGAAATATTATCTTTGTAAATGGAATTTTAGTTGATTCAATGAAGATAAGAGCCATTATGGAGTGACCATCACCCAAAAATGTGCACAAGGTGAGAATTTTTATGGGAATAGCAGGGTATTATAAGAAATTTATTCTAAATTTATAAAAAATAACTAACCCAATTACCTCTCTTCAGTAGAAGAATCAGATTTTTGTTTGGTCAAAAAAGTGTGAGAAAGCTTTTAGGAGTTGAAAAGGAGGCTTGCATTAACACCAATGCTAAGAGTTCCCAATCCTAATGGTTAGTTCTTAGTAATCACTAATACATCTGGGGATGGTCTTGGAGGATTTATTATGTAGGATGGTTTAGTTGTAGCATATGAGTCTAGGAAGCTTAAAAAAAATGAGGTAAATTATGCTCCACATGATCTATAACTTGCAATAATTATGTATTCTTTGCAATTTTTAAGGGATTATCTATTTGGAAAACCATTTGAGCTTAAGACTGATAACTTGGGACCCAAATATATCTTCACCCAACTAAATCTAAATTATCATCAGAGATGTTGGTTAGATTTCCTATCTGAATATGATTTTGATCTTAACTACATCAAGGGAAAGGAAAATAGAGTTGATGATACCCTAAGTTGTAGAAGGTATATAACAACATTGGTTACTATAAGGAGTACCTTTCATGATCAATTTATTAAATTATCCCCTAGAGATGAATTCTATGAGGAAGTTAGGCAATATTTATCATACGATGATCAAAATCCTAAGATTAAAAGATTCAAGATGGAGTATGGTGGCCTTTTAAGGTACAATGGAAAACATTATGTACCTGATAGAGAGAATTTGAGAAACACAGTGCTAAAGGAATTATATAATTCCCCTTATTCAGGTCATTCAAGAATGACTAAGCTCATGGTTGAGCTAAAACCTCTTCATTTTTGGAAAAGAATTAAAAGTGACATAGCATATTTTATGTCTCATTGCTTGGAGTGTTATCATTTGAAATTTAAACATTTTCATCTAATAGGGTTGTTGTATCCTCATGATATACCAAAATGGAAGTGGTAGGTAATTAGTATGTACTTTATCCAAGGTTTTTTTATTATCATTGAACTAACATGACATGATATTGGTGGTTTTTGATAAACTAACCAAGGTAGCTCACTTCATACTAGGTAATTTGACTGATGATGCACCAATTCTTATGAAGAGTTTCATGAAAGAGGTGTATTAGTTACATGGGTTTCTAGAGAAGATCATTTTAGATCGAGATTTGAGAATGACATCTAGGTTTTGGTTGACTCTAAACTTAGCTTTAGGCACATAGTTGAATTTTAGTACTACATGGATCATCAATACAAGTGATAAGAGTATATTTCACTGGTATATTTTACTTATAATAACTCCTACCAATCAACTTTAAAGATGGATCCATTTGAAACATTGTATGAAAGGAGGTGTCAAACACCAATCAATTGGGACAAGATAGAAGATAGTGTGGTCTTTGGTCTTGAAATGCTTTTAGAAATGGAGGAGCACGTCAAGTTAATTAGACAAAGGTTGGCTAAAGATGATGATAGGTAGAAAAGACATGCTGAATTAAAAAGGACAACAAGGTAGTTTTTTGTTGGTGATAAATTATTTTTGAGGGTTAATCCGTAGAAGAGCTCGATTAAGTTTTGTAAATCAACAAAGCTTTCACCAAGATATATGGGACCCTTTGAGTTCTTGTAAGTGATCAATTTTATTATGTATAGGATTGCCTTGACACCAGCTCTAGCTCTCTTACATAATGTTTTCATGTGTATTATCTTAAAAAGTATGTAGCTGATCCTTCTCATGTATTATATTTGAATGAATTAGAGGTTATAGATCCTGAGGTGGTCACAATAGAACCAATCAGAATAATTGACACTCGTAAACTTAGTTTACATAACAAAGAAGAGTCATAATACAAGGTCTAGTGGGACTAATATTATGAGGATAGTACCACTTGGGAGGACTATGATGAGTTCTATAGGCTATTTCCACATTTATTTATTTGAGAATTATTGTTGTTATTTATTTTCTACTATATGTTATTTTATTTTAGAAATTTGGTTTGAAATAAATATCATTGTGACAATAACCAGTTTTAGGGGGAAGGATGTTACATCTAGATTTTCCTCACTAAACATGATTTGATTATTAAAAAAATATCATGGGTTTAATGTTGTTTAATTATTACTATAACAAACTATTTTTCATTATGATGATGTATGGATAGACATACAATGATTATTTTATGTGACTCATTACTTGATTGTTTAGTTTTATATGAGTTTTATATGCATGTGGATTATGCTTATTTAATATTAATGTGATTTAGTAGCATTTATATTTATTATCATAATTTTGAGATAAATATCATTTTTATTTGTGAAGTGGATGTAGGATAAATTCTACTCTTTGGTTAGATATGGAGGGAGAGTATCATTAGGGAGGATGTTACAGATGGAAAATTTAGAGATGTTGAGAATCGATCACAAACCCAACACACACCACATAGAATAATAAATGCATAATTGATTTAATTTTATAATTTTTGAATAATTAATGCTTGTATGTGTTAATATGATCAATGTTTTGATATTAATTAGTCTTATTTGTAGTGTTGATTATTTTTATGATTATAGTGTTGCTAACATTTAGGAATGTTTCAGTTATATATTTATCTTTGAAGGATTATACTATGTATATTTGTCTACATAACCTTTCAAGTAGGTACCTACAAGTATTAAATGAAAAAAATTATTATAACACACACACACACACACATACATGACATGGATTTAAATTGCATTTTGAACTTATATCAAAATTATTTTTATTTAATAATAACTAACCTAGACCTAAGGTACCTAAAAGATGACCTAGATATGAGGCATTGATTGTTTAAATGTTTTGTTTAATGTTTAATTCTTAGGTTGGGATAGGCATTAAAATTATTTAAAGAACATAATTATTATGTTAATTGACATATTCTTATGTCAACCCTAATTTCTAGAAGCATCATTTGGTTTTGTGGCTTGATCATTCAAACCATGAAAACTATAATGGAGAGTGTTGAATGCAAGTTGGAGGAAGTAATGGAGAAGTCTATTAGATGATTGGTTGAGATGAAATATATGGATGGCATGCCTAAAATTTATAGTTTGATGGTGATTCTTTATTAAAGTAGTGGAAAACATGTTTCCATGATTTTAAGGATTTTTAAATGCATGGAAAGGACTAAAAAAATATTAAAGGAGGTTGGAGTTTTTGGATTGGAAGCTAGTTTTGGTAGACAGAGGAGAATGTGAGGAAAACAGATGAACTATCAATATTAGAACAAGGGTATACTACTTCAGCAATATAGAGGTAGGGTTTTTGTTTTTGTTAAATCTAAAAAATTGTATTACTATTATATAGTTAATAGAAATTGTTTGGGGTTTTTTTTAATGGAGATTTAGAAGTTAAAACCCTATTTAGAAGTAGGGACTCGACTATGTGGAGAAGGAGTTCCCACATAGAATTGAATCCATGATTCAACCATGTAACAAGCATATAAATGGTTAGGGTAAACAAAACTATTGTGTGTTATTTTCTTTATGCCTAAATAGTTGTGTATAAACAAAATGGCTTAAATAACTTTACTTAGGTTTTGGGCTTGAACCAGGATTCTAATATTCAATATTAGACTATGTGTTTCTATTTTTTTATCATTTTGTTGATATAGATATATAAAGGACTATGTGTTTTAAAAATTTAATAATAAAATGAATTGAAGCTTTGTTCTATTTGGGATATGAAATAGGGTTTTAATACATTTTGGTTGACTATATTAGTTATACAAAATAAGTGACTGTGTGTTCCTTTGATTCATTTTAATATAATGAAAAGATTGTGTGGTCTTTATTTTGTTGATATATATAGTGATCAACTATGTGATCCTTTATCCACATGACTTGAAATAATGTATTAGATTTTTGGTTTTTGTTTGGAATTTGGTATATGTAAAATAGGTTTTTCATTGAGAATTATTTAGATGGGTATTCATTGATTATAATTTAAAAGAGGCTGAGTATTTTTATTTTTAATACTTTGTGATTAAAT
>JARHVA010004110.1:1250000-1317500 GCA_037957365.1 Torreya grandis
ATCATGTGTAGGATTTATCCATTTAGTTTACTTTGAGGACCATAGATTTATTACATATATTTATGGGTAAATACCCCATTAATACAAGAAGAATAAGGATGATTTTTTTAACCTTGAAAACCAATATATTAGGTTAAATATAACCCATATTTCATTTTATATTCACTTTCACATAAAGTGGGGAAGAAACCAAAGGAGAGTTGGAATAAATTGAATATAATTTAAAAAAAATTGATTCATCAAGGTTTCATAGTTAAAATCAAGAGCTACACAATATTTATCCATTTTCATTTGAGAGGATTAGTAACCACTTATGTCACATGAAGGATTACTATGTTTCAATAATAAGAGTGTAACTAGGAGTATAATAAGGATGGTCAAAGTACTGAGATCATAATTTAAAATGTGAATCCTCCATAAGATGTGATTATTTTCAACACTTTTCTCAAGAGTGATGAAATGATGGAGGAATGAAATAATTTATATTTTTAAACCATATGCTCCTAAATTAGTTATGGAACATGAAATCTCATCCATATGGGTGTTATTAGTTCTAAAAAACATGCTCACTAAAATAAGGGAAGATTGAAACATGACTCCAAGATTGACCATATAAATAATGTAGGTGATGAAAAATTGGGTTCTCATGATGGTGGTCACAAATATTATCATAAAAGAGAAGAAAAAGAATAATAAATTCCATTTACTTCATAAAATTAGGGCATATAGAAGAGACATACTAGAAGAATATTTGGAATTTTTGGGATGTCCTTTCTTACCATTATTATATAAATTTTCAATTAGTTTTGGGTGATGGTTACTAAAAATGCTTCTCACACAATTTTTCATAAACAAATAATTATTCATCATAAAGGTAGCATTAATTCCATTTGTATAGTTTGGAATCAGAGTGGTGATGCTTTAGTAAAATAATGTCATTGCATGCACTATTTCCTTTCTTAGGTAGCATGGAAAGTAAGTATCTAAAGATAAAAAGTGGCATCATAATTACATTATGAATGACTAATTTTTTTTTCTTAGCTTGATCTCAACCCATTTTATATTCAATTATAATATAGGGCCACTCTTTTGAAATGCAAACTTAGGCTTGTGGACATGCATAAGGCCAATGGGGTTCAAATTGTTTTCCTGAGTCCACTAGATCAAGGTCAAATAAAAATCTTATAAATATTTTGTAAAGTGATCTATATATTAATTTTTTATTATATTTTATATCATTATGAACTAATGTTATAATCCTAGGTTGATTCTCAAGAGTGTTCTCAATCTTTGAAGAGTACATAGATGTGAATCTTTACAGGATTAAACCTTTAGCTAATTATATATGTGATTTTTCTCTTTAATTATATTATATTCATGAAACCATAATGTGCATAACAAATTATATATCCCACTAATTACATGTATTTATTTATGATGCAGGACCATCCAAGGTGAATAGGAAATCTTGCATCAACCAAAGATATTAGTTATGTGTTCACGTGGTCTTGTTTTCTTATGTATTTTTTATGCATGGTGAAGATTATCCAAGGGGTTTTATAAGTTTAATACATTTGAATGGAAATAAATATATAATATAAGGATTTAATTAAATACATTACATGGTTCCAGGTGATTTTGTTGAGTTTCTCAACCATCAATATAGTCTAAGAAGAAGTTATGTCTATTAAAGTGTTAAAATAGATAGGTTTAGGGGTAGAGGAGAAATTGAAATCAAGTCATTCCCTAATTTTTTTATGCGATTCATGATGAGTGTCATCAATATTCTTCATTTAATAAACTAAATTAATTCAATGTTATATCAAAATAATTTTGGTGTCTAAGGGATATATGTAATATGACATATAATACATCTAGGTAATAAATATATTCTTAACAACACGCTTTTATTAAAATTGTAAAATTAAACACACTTAAAAAATTTTAAATTATATAAATTAAGCACATATTTCATAAATGTAAATACACTTGCATAAATAGAAACACACTTTTATAAAGTGAAACACACTTGCGTGAAGGAAAACTAAACAACTTTTGGTTTATGGATCCAATTAGTTTTCAAGTTAGATAAAACTCCAAACATAAAACAAATATTCAAATATTAAAATAAAACATAAATAAATCTAATATAGAAAACATAAATACAAACTAACCTTATTACTTGGGGTGAGTGGGCCCCTTACTCTTCCCTTAAAAAAATTATTAAAAATACTAAACTTTATAAATACTCAAATTCTTTATTCAATCTATTCTTCTTCCAACTTTATAATTATTTATCTACTTTATTCTACTAGCAACTATGAATGAGAAGGTTGTATTTATAATACAATTCCATCAATAAATTTTTATTCAAGAATAATAACTTAAAAGATCAATTTTAGAATTGATTTCATAATCTTAACAACTTAAAAAATTATTTTACAATTGATTCTTAGTCTAGGCTAATAACCTAACATATTAGTTTTAAAACTGATTCTTATTCTAGGATAACAATATAATAGATTTATTTCTTAAATTATTTGGAGAAAATAAAAATTATCTATTATTCAAGGAGAAAATAGTAGAAAATTATATATTCATAAATCTAATATCTTATAGTTTTTTGGATAGAGTCTATATGCTTTGTTTTTTCTAAAAACTTGTGATTTTGTTGAAGAGAATAAATCAAAATCTTGACCAATTTGATTTCCTTTAACAACATGTTGTTTTAGATATTCATAGTAATTTAAATACTATAATTATATTTTATTATTTATAAATATCTAGTTTTATAAATAATATAAATATATTAATTATAAATACTATTTAAAAATAGGTAGCAAACACATTTGGAGCTCTTTGATTTCATGTTCTAGAACCTGCAAATTTCTAGAGTTGATTTCTACTTATGTCTAGTTTTAGAAGTTTATATATATATATAATATTAAAATTATCCCAAAAAATTCCTTATTTGGTCTTTTGGACCCAAAAATTTATTCTATGCATTTTTGAAGACAATTATGGGCATCTTTAGAGCTAGACTATGCATCTTCAGAGCAAGACTATACATCTTTAGAAACAACTTCAAATGCTCTTAAATTTTACATACAAATCACATAAAGATGATTTATTTTTGAGATTGAATATTTTTTCAATATTAATAAAAATATACAATAATATTTAAGAAAAAATATGTTCTTGATAATATTTTTTCCCTTTTACCACACCCTATCCATTTTAGTCTTTAATCCTCACATGCCAAAACAACAAAGAAATTAACACAAAAACACAACCTATTTTTTATTGATGTAAGGTATTTTATATGCCTTGGATGTTCTTGCATCACTATTCTATCTATCTTAAAAATAATGAAAGAGTATTTATACGGGGCTCTAAAGCTACTAAGGATATCTAGAGCTACTTCATATGGAATTTAGGAGCTACTAATGATCTCTAGAGTTGATTGAAGGATATTGATTTGGTATTTTATCACTTGCAAATTTTATATTTTCATTGATGACTCATTTCAACATGCGTACACAACATTTGGCATATATTCTCTAATAACTTGTCAATAAATTACAACAATGTAGATTTCAATAACTCCTAAAGAATAAACTAGATATATATTCTATATTTCATTCTAAATAAGTGTAAGTTCTTAAAAATACATCTTATCACCCAAATTTTCACCCTTGGAAGATTTTTCAAGCCTTTAAAATTTATGGTAACATGGAGACAATCCTTAGCTATGTGTGGCCTAATAGGTAGATTTAATCTCTAGATTATAAGGTTAACTTCCCTTGATTTATAAATTAGTATCACAACTCCACTACTAACTTGTAATAGAAAATAAAGAGTAACACCATGGAAGTAACATAATTAAAGAGGTGATACACCAAAACTAATTGACCACTACCAACCAGCTACATGTGCACATTAACCATGAGACTAACTTAAACACACACTACTCCTAATCTACATCTCTTACATCAACACTTCATTGTGGAGGTTGTGATAGATGTTTTGGATAAGAGGACTAATCAAGAGGTCATAAAATGACACCAATGAGTAGAAAAATTAATCAACCATCCCACTTCACATGACCTAAAAAATAACTTTCAAATTGCATATGAATGTTATAAAAGGATAATATGTCAAGGAATACTAAGTCAAACACTTGACAAGATCAAATAGTCATGCACACACACTAAATACATTAAAATGAGAGGTAAAACTAGTAGTATTTCATTAATCAAATGCATACAAATGGGTAGGGCTTCTTCATACCCAGGTGGAGGATGTATACAAATCCAAACAAGGCTCAATTTATAGATAATGATAGTAAAAGAGAGAGAGAGAGAGGCATGGAAAATAGATTGACAAATGTCATGTTGAGGTCAACATACCCCCATTTCTAAAAAATGGGGACCCTTGTGTTAAAATTATGCGAAATTTGTATTTTGAAGTTGAAATTCACTTAACCAGAGCATCATTAACATGTTTTGTGCATTAATTGAATTTAAATATCATCTACCCCTTGGTATGATTAGTCTATTTTATTCATCATTCTAATTTAGCTTTGCCTAATATTGATAATAGTGGATCTCTATGTCTCAGATCATAGGTTTAATGGAGCTCTCCTTGATGGGATCATACCTAGGTTTCATAATTTTAATGATTTTATCTCAATTTGATCTTTTACTAGCCTTTGGTCTACTAAAAGTCAAGTTGAATTCATCTTCAAGCTTCCTAAAACCCTCATTCAAAAACCTTAGCACAAGATTCTTTTAGACCAAATTCAAAAAACTAGCAAAAATAATTTACATGGGAACATTTTAAAATAAGCTATAAACTCAAGCCTAATTTTTATACTAAGGCTTGGTCGTATTTTTCAACACAACTCAACCTTAGCCTAAAAATTATAAGTTTGATCCCTTTTATGTCCCAAGCTCCTTTGTCCCCTTTTAACATGGTTCAAAATTAATTTCAATAAGATCCTTTTAAATTCCTAACATGGTCTAAATTTAATTTTCATGGTCCCTCTTGTTGCAAGCTTAGACCAATGTCTTAATCCTAAGGCCCCATTCATGTTTATTAACATGAAAAATACCTTAGTCTTAAGGCTTTATCCTAAGTCCCTTCATGTCTATGCTCCCTAACTTAAATATAATGCTTCTTTTCAAGATCAATGGTACATGCTTAAGTGGAGATCAAAGATTAGACATAGTGAGATAAAATCGATAGATCTAAGACATTTCCCCATAGATCAATCTCACTCAATCACTTAGATCATGATAAATGGATTAAATTTGAGTAGAGGTTAAAGATTAAATAGTGTGAGACTAAGATCAAAGACTAAAGGGGGTTTCCTATTATTTTTAACAATATATTAGCCTAAGTTTTACCTTAAGGTTTTGGTTGCATTTGTTAATACAATGAAACCTTAGGATAAAACCTATGTTAAGATTGTAATTAATTAAAATATACTTTTATCATATTATAATAATTAAGATTTATGATATGATAGTTGACTCAATTTTTTTATAATTATAGGAACCAATCATATTCAAGTACTTGGATCATAATCAATGATTCATGTTCTATCAGATGGGTTAATCGAATGATGCATATCAACTTAAAGTTTCCATGAGACCTACTATGTTCATAACTTAAATTTAATGTCCATGAGGCTAAAATTAACATTCATGAGGCCATAAAATTTAACCTCAATGATATATTTCTAGAGATTAATTTTGACATTCTCACACCCATCATTCAACATCCACGAGGTTGTCATTGACATCCATGAGGCCATCAAATTTAATCCCCAATGATATATTATTAGAGACTAATTTTGACATTCATGAAAATGTTATTGATATCTAAGAGTCTATCATTGACGTCTGTGAGACTATCAAAATTCATTTTCATGAACCAATCCCACTTAGATAAATGAATATGTTGTTTGCCTTTGTAGGATCAATAAGGTCTCATTTGGAAAATAATCATACACTTCAATGTTAAAATCAACATTTTACCTTATATTGATTAAAGGCCATGCTTTGACTTAAGGACCTGTCTAACTAGGATTAGATTTGAATAAGATAAATTATGAATGCTATGGACTTAGCCTAAGGTTCAGTCATATTTTTTCAACATGAACAAACCTTAGCATAATAACCCTAGGCTTGGTATTTTTATGTCTTAATACCCCCACTTTTTAAATTGTTTCATTTATCATGGTCTAAATATTTGTAGATATAAACTTAACCTAAGTCTCTATCCTAAGGTTCTGATTGTATTTATTAATACAATAGAACCTTAGGCTAAATACTTATGGATACATCTTCTATCATTCTATGGGGTCCCTTTTATTTTGATATAAACTTAGCCTAAATACTTTAGCCTCAGGATTATTTCATGTTTATTAACATGAAATAAAACCTTATACTAAAGTATTTAACTTGAGTTCTTTACATTTTCCCATGATAACTTAAATTTCATGCACCTTTTCAAGATCGATGACTCATGTCTAAGTGGGGCAACATGATCGAATGGAGTGATATCACTATGGAATATTCAACAAAACCTATGAGTAAGTATGGATCTACCATGTGGAATAAATGCATTCACTATGAGATTGGTAGTGACACAAATCTCAGAAGGCCCATACGATTTCTAAGTGGTGCAACCACAAGGCTTGGTATAAAGGACATCCAGTGGCATGTAACTCATAGGATTGAGATCAATGAATCTCATTGATCCAAACAAGATGATCTAATAGAGTGAAATAAAAGACAAATTTTAGAAGGAAATAATCAAGTATTAAAGGATTTATGAACAAAATGCCACAAAAAAGCCAATTGGATGCTATAAAGCTACCATATAGATGCCACCTAAGTAGAAAAAGACAAAACCAAAAATTTTGTGGGCTTAAAACAAGTAAAGGTATAAAGGCAAAAGTCCAAATCAAATCTAAGGCACAAAATTCAGCTAAGTGAAAATAAATACCACCATTAAACCTTGAAAATACCTAAAAAATTCCTAACATTTGAAGAAGCCCTAATTTGATCATAGTCAAACTAGAGAGAGCTCAATTATCATCTGAACTAGTACAAATTGATTTAGAAGCAATTTGTAGACCACTAGTGATTAATTTATAAAGTTCACAATCATGTTAACATGAAAACAACAAAATAGGGAGCACATAGATCTATATTTGACTTTAGACATAGAAGGAAGTGTACTCAAAGACACTAACTTTGATGTTATAGCATTGAACACTAGGGATAATTATTGGTCCAAGATTTTTTGGTCCATTAAAGGGTTGAAAGTAATCATCAAAGAAGATGATAAAGAGACACTAGATAGAATTGTATGATTTTTGGGGACCATGATTTCAAAACCTACAAAACTCATCTCCATGGGCATCATTGTAGATGATGAGTTCAAACATAGGACCACTTTGGTCATATAAGAGGTGAGGAGCTAGAGCCAAGACAAGACAAGTCTAGAACTGACAACAACATGGTCATGGCTATGATCTTGATAGCAGAGGAGAAGATTGCTAAGGAAAGAAACATTAAAGAAGCCTTGGGGAGAAATGATATGGACCTGGGAGATTTGGTGGATCAAGAGGATAAGATCTTCCTAAAACCTGTAGTCAATTTGAGACTTATTGATGAGCAATATCAAAAGGCAATGAGGTTACTTTAGTAGGATCAAGAGACTTCATCAACACAGGGTCCATCAGCTAGTTAGGAATATTCCCTTTTGTGGAAGCATTGTAAATTTTGAAAATGGAATATTCTTTTGTAAAGGCATGTTCAACTTGTTAGCACATTTGCCTAAAGGTCAATCTATTTTAGAAAGTCTAGTGTATTTTACAAACTTTGTATAAAGGAAAACTATCTTTTACATTTTCTACACTTGTAAGTTGATGCAACTGATCGAAATGCTTCCTTGAAGTATATAAAAATAACATTGTCATTTGTAAAGAGGAGGGATTTCTTAGAACCAAATTACTTTGGAAACTTTGAGTACTTAATATAAACAAAGAATTTTGTAAAGATTGTACAGTATTTTCTTGTGTGAAGTGCTATATGGTTTCTCTCTTAGTTTTCTAGTTTCACTTTTAGATTTGAATATTTATTATGAATTCTTGGTGTGTGCATTTCATTTTAGAGTTTTTAACTTGTTCTAAAGCTAGGTTAGTTGAAGGTTCCTTAGTTTGCTTGATTTTATTTGCTCTATATTTGTAGATGTGCATTAGCTATATACTTATAAGATTAAATATTTAAGTAAGTTTTGTTATGATTTACATTATTTATCACACTCCTTAGAATTATTTTTTATGCATGATTTGATTTGGGCTTGTTGGTTCATGTTACACATTGGTTAAGTACATATCTAGATGAAATCTAAACTTTGTCATAATGTCTGAAACAAGACCAACATCTTTCTTTCTACTCTACCCTTCATTTTTCTCCTTTTTAAACTAGATCACCTTAGTTTGATGGTCATTATGAATATCCATATTAGATTAGTCTTAGATTAGTTCTTGGCCATAATTCACTATTCTTAGCATAGTATTCTACATATTTTGCATAGATCTGCTATTTGGCCATGGTGGCTTCCAACCACCACTTAATATAAATATTGTGAAACATTCACTTTTTCTACTTATATTTCACCAATAGATAATATGATTATCATAACCCACAACTAATGCACTGAATTCTTGGAATTATAAAATGAAAAGTGTTTTAAAACAATCTGGGCACCTATGGTACATATTTAGGCATCAATAGGTGAAGATTTATTGGTTTTAGGAGGAGGGCCTTAGTTAGATATTTATGAATTGTAGAATCTTTCCTTATTTTGGTGAATTATGTCCAAAGATTAATGTATTCTTTGCATATGTGTGCTTCTTTGAGCATAAATGTGTAAACATCATCGATCTTTATGGTTTTATCTTAGTGTTTGGGCTTCCTTTAACAAAATATCAATATTATTTAAATATCCATAGGTGTCCATGTAAAGGTAGTTCATGCTTTGTGTATTCCCCGTGTTTAAGGTTAGTAATAGTAATTCTATACAAATATTGACTGGTTCTTTCCAAATTTGAGTTCATTCAAGCTAAGAGGTGTAAATATCCCTCTCATTCATCAATTTAGGTTTATATTTGAGTTTAATTATTTAATATAGTCATTCTTTACATATATTTGTGCCAAATTACAAACTTAATCATTATACTTTATAAATATTAGTTTGATGTGTCATATTTTAAACAATTTTCAAGGTCACAAGATGGAATTACTGAAGGTGAGGCTTGGGTAAGAGGAATTACCAAAGTCTCAAATACTTCACTAGTTCAAGATACTCATGTGTTCAAGGTATGGCTTGGATAGGTGGTTCTTCAATCAATGTGCCAGGTATAATACATGATCTTCCTCAAATCTTGAAATATATTTTCTTTCTTTTAGTCCTAATAATTTTTTCATGGTTGAAGAACATATTAAGTCATTCAAGGATGCTTTGAGATTGTTAAATGTAGTTCATGAAGATGTAACATGTAGATTATTCCCATTTACTTTCAAGCATTATGCATATGAATGTTTTCTTAACCTTCTAGAAGACTACATTACCTATTGGGATGACTTTAACAATGTATTCATTGATCAATTTGGTAAACTTATTAGTTCTTATATCTTGTATCAGTAGTTTACCATAATTAAAAGGGATGTTAATGAAACCATCAAAGCCTTTAAGCTCAATTGAAAAAAATGTTTAGTAGAACCATATCCCCTTGAAGACCCAATGAGGCTTTATCCTTAGAAATTTATAAGGATGTTATGGATCCCATGACCTCCATGTTCTTAAAAATGTCTCCTTGAGTCATAAACACAATAACTAAGGCCTACTCTGAAGCTATGATCATTAGTGACCAAATACAACCTTAGGGTCAGATGACGTATTCCATGCCTAATGTCAATTCAAATTAGCCCATCTAGAATGTTATTCATAGTATACCTACTTTAACACTAGTTTAGAATAATTTTCACTTAAGTCATACATATCCTTGCCAAAACTTAGAGTTTCTAAATAGCACTACAAGTGGATCCCATCCACAAAAACATAGAAATATAGTACCCACAACTAGTAATAATGCTCCAATTCATGAGCCTGAGATACCAAAAAATTCAAATGACTTGATATTATATATGATCCCAAAATTTAGCACTAAGTTTCTTCAGTTACAAAAATAATTAGGAAATACAGGGGAAGGATATGGCTTGGATAGGTGGTTCTTCAATCAATGTGCCAGGTATAATACATGATCTTCCTCAAATGTTGAAATATATTTACTTTCTTTTAATCCTAATATTTTTTTCATGGCTGAAGAACATATTAAGTAATTCAAGGATGCTTTGAAATTGTTAAATGTAGTTCATGAAGATGTAACATGTAGATTATTCCCATTTAATTTCAAGCATGATGCATATGAATGTTTTCTTAGCCTTCTAGAATACTACATTACCTATTGGGATGACTTTAACAATGTATTCATTGATCAATTTGGTAAATTTATTAGTCCCTATATCTTGTATCAATAGTTTACCATAATTAAAAGGGATGTTAATGAAACCATCAAACCCTTTATGCTCAATTCCAAAAAATGTTTAGCAGAACCATATCCCCTTATAGACCCAATGAGGCTTTATCCTTAGAAATTTATAAGGATGTTATGGATCCCATGACCTCCATGTTCCTAAAAATGTCTCCTTCAGTCATAAACACAATAACTAAGGCCTACTCTGAAGCTATGATCATTAATGACCAAATACAACCTTAGGGTCAAATGACGTATTCCATGCCTAATGTCAATTCAAATTAGCCCATCTAGAATGTTACTCATAGTATACCTAATTTAACACTAGTTTAGAATAATTTTCACTTAAGCCATACATATCCTTGCCAAAACTTAGATTTTCTAAATAGCACTACAAGTGGATCCCATCCACAAAACCATATAAATCTAGTACCCACAACTAGTAATAATGCTCCAATTCATGAGCCTGAGACACCAAAAAATTCAAATGACTTGATATTATAAATGATCCCAAAATTGAGCACTAAGTTTCTTTAGTTAAAAAAAAAAGTAGGAAATATAGGGGAAGGCTCTAACAGAAACTATAATTCTCAAAGATTTAATAGACCTCCAAATGGGTTTCATAATAACAATAATAATGGATCATCTGAAAGCATATAAATAAGTTTTGTGATATTGTTTTGGCTGATCATTACAATAGTTTTGAAACATCTAAAATTGTGCCTAATCAAGACTTTACTAGAGGAACATCTCAAGGTTTCATGCAGGTCTTTGATTTTCCATTTAAAGATGAAGATGAGCCAATTGAAGAAGTTACATATGAGATAACTTGTATTTATGGAGATTTAAAAGAGATTTTAATTAAATACCAATAAGACATCATCCTTAAGACATTTACAGATGAAGAAGAAGAGTTTCTATAAATGGATATGGGTCAAGTATAAGATGATATTTCTTTAGAAGGTAGCCAAAAAGACAACCCATGCAGATTTATTCTTGAAGTGGAGAATACCCTCAAAGAAGATGATCAATATAAAAGGTCATACCATTATTTATTGAATAGAATTAAAGATATAGAGATGGTAGACACTGGGATAGAATAACACATGGATGCTTCATCTAAGTATTTTACTAATGATCTAAAGTTCCCAAAATATGATATTATTTTGGAGGTCTAAAACCAAGATAAGCTAAAACTTGATTGGATAGAAGAGATTCCTTCCTTCACTGAGGATGAAGATGAAATAGGTGAATTAGATCAAGAATTATCATGTGAATTCATCAAGAGTTCAAGAGTATGGGACCAACACATTTTTGATGGGAGTCTAGATGAACTCCATTCATTTGATTAGGATGAATAAGCCTTTTGGGATGACTTGGAAGATTTTTGACAAAGATTGGTAGTCCATTTGCAACTTATAAAGAACCTAATAAATACATCAGTCCAAGGATACAAGCTGAGTTACCATTATTGATTGAATATGATATAAGCCACTGTCTATTTATGGATGAAGTATAACTAGCACTCCTATTACAGAGTATAAGAATTTGGGAAGAAGATTATTGGGTCTTAGATTCATATCTTTGATCTAGGCATCTAAGAATGCTAATAGGAGACCAAACTACATCACCTAGAAGACATAAGCATACAAGTGCTCCTATCTACAAGAAGAGGCTACTAAGAAAATACATTCATGATTCAAGGTTCTGTAGTAGACTAAATAAATTTCCATTTGATCTAAGATGTAAGTACCTTATGCATTTAATGTAGGGATTAGTTTAGTCCCTTTCTTGTTCTTTATTTCTTGATGTTTTCCTTCATATCCCTTGTTTGTATATAGTGTTTGTTTATATTTTTTTGTTTTCTCTTGCTTTGTTCCTTGGTTTTAAATAAGTCATTTTGGATAGTTATCAACTCAAGTTCTATTTATTTTATCAAGAGCTTCATAGTTTAGAAATGTAGGTATGAATTCTCAACATTAGTTGATCTTAGATTATTAAAATATGAGCTTGATGTTGTAGTTTATAAAAATTAACAAGGACTGATGGATAAATAAATTGTTCCTTAAGATTTTAAACCTTGTTCTAGTCTAAACTTGGTTTTAATAAGGATTTCACATGTAGGATGAAAGCTTAAATTATTGAAGCATATTCATGTTTGCACTTAAAAAACATTAATTACCTAGGACAAAGTTTGTAGCCAAAGATGATGGTCTAAAAATCAAACACTTGACCAAATTCCTAAACTTGGCTAACCTAATTCCCAACCTTTGCTATAAATCCAAAATGAATTTAAAAATACAAAAATAAGAACCTTATTACAAAATTCAAAGATATTTCTAAGTAGAGGTGATTCTGGTAATCTCCATTAGGGATATGAACACCTAGTTGGCAATTACGTAAGACCTCAAGTGGAGACAAAGGCATATTTGTCAAGGCTATGGATGCCTGGATACTAGTAGAGCAATGCCCAAGACTTCCTTGAGATAAATCATGGTTATTAATGAATATTCAAGCATGCTAAAAGTCAATGTTAATGATCAAAGCCATGAACCTGGAAGTTTTTCTCTAAATCCTTTGGTAATTAGTAAGTGGAATCAAAGCACACACATATCATGACTAAGTTTTGATGTTTGATCCTAATTCTAGAAGTGTAATATTTGTTCTAACCATGAACTAATCTTAATAATGTTTCTTGATCAAATAGAATAAGTACCTTAATTATTAGTATAAAGTAGAGTCTTTAAATTCTAACATATTGCTATGGTCCCCTAGAAGTCACCATTTTTTGAGGTCAACATACCCCCATTTCTAAAAAATGGGGACCCTTGTGTTAAAATTATGCAAAATCTATATTTTGAATTTGAAATTCACTTGACCAGAGCATCATTAACATGTTTTTTCACATTATTTGCATTTGAAGATCATCGACCCCTTGGTCTGGTTGTTTTTCTTTATTTATGGTTTTGTGTTAGCTTTGCCTAATGTTGCTAACAATGGATCTCTACATTTTATATCATAGGTTTAATGGATCTCTCCTTGATGGGATCATACTTGGGTTTCATAATTTTAATGATTTTATCTCAATTTGACCTTTTAATATGCTTTGGTTTGTTATAAGTCAATTTGAATTCATGTTCAAGATTCCTGAAACCCTCATTTAGAAACCTTATCACAAGATTCTTTTAGACCAAATTCAAAAAACTAGTGGGAACAATTTACACAGGAACATTTTAAAATATGTTATAGATTCAAACCTAATTTTTATACTAAAGCTTGGTCATGTTTTTCAACATGACTAAACCTTAGCCTAAAAATTATAAGATTGGTCCCATTTATGTCTCAAACTCCTTTGTCCCATTTTAATGTGGTCCAAAATTAATGTTTTTAGGATCCTTTTAAATTCCTAATGTGGTCTAACTTTAATTTTCATGGTCCCTCTTATTGCAAGCTTAGACTAATGTTTTAATCCTAAAGCCCCATTCATATTTATTAACATGAATGAGACCTTAGTCTTAAGGATTTAGCATAAATCCTTTCATGTCTATGGGGCCTAACTTAATATCATGTTTCTTTAGAAGGTCAATAGTCCACACTTCAACAAAGATTGAAGATCAAACGGAGTGAGATAAGCTTGATAGATCCAAGACATTTCCCCATGGACCAAACCTGATCAATCACTCAGATCATGATCAACAACTTGAATTTGCATGGAGGTCAAAGATCAAATGATGTGAGACTAAGAAAAAATACTAAAGGGGGTTACTTATTATTTTTAATGATATCTTAGCCTAAGTTTTACCTTAAGGTTTTAGTTGTATTTATTAATACAATAAAACCTTAGGATAAAACCTATGTTAAGACTATAATTAATCTAAATATCCTTTTATCATATTCTAATATTCAAGTCTTATGATATGATATCTGACTCAATCCATTTTTAATTATAGGAACCAATCATATTCAAGTAAATTAATCATAATCAATGATTTGTGTTCTATCAGACAGGTTAATTGAATGACACATATCAACTTAAAGCTTCCATGGGACCTACTATGTTCAGAGCTTAAATTTGACATTACCACACTCATCATTTTATGTACACAAGGATATCATTTATGTCCATGAGGTCATCAAATTTAATCCTCAATGATATATTTTAAGAGTTTAATTTTGATGTTCTCGCACCCATCATTCAACGTCTGTGAGGATGTCATTGACACCTATGAGACTATCAAATTTAATCCCTAGTGATATATTACTAGAGATTAGTTTTGATGTTCATGAAAACATCATTGATGTCTGAGGGGCCATCATTGATGTTTGTGAGACCATAAAAATTCAAGCTCATGAACCAATCCCACTTAGATAAATGAACATGTTGTTTACCTTTGCAAGATCAATGGGGTCTCATTTAGAATATAATCATGCACTTCAATGTTAAAATCAATCTTTCACCTTAGATTGATTAAAGGCCATGATTTGACTTAAGGACCTTTCTAACTAGGTTTAGATTTGCATAAGATCAATTATGAATGCCATAGACTTAGCCTAAATTATTATCATAAAGTTCAGTCATGTTTTTTCAACATGACCAAACCTTAGCATAATAACCCTAGGCTGGTCCCTTTATGTCTTAAGACCCCCACCATTTTTGACTCATTTCATTTATCATGGTATAAATTTTTATATATATAGACTTAACCTAAGTCTCTATCCTAAGGTTCCAATTGTATTCATTAATATAATAGAACCTTAGGCTAAAGACATGGTTATATCTTCAATCATTATATGGGGCCCCTTTTATTTTGATCTAAACTTAGCCTAAATACTCTAGCCTCAGGATTATTTCATGTTTATCAACACAAAAAAAACCTTAGAATAAATTATTTAACCTAAGTTCTTTACATGATCCCATGCTAACTTAAATTTCATGTAACTTTTCAAGATTAATGGCTCATGTCTAAGTGGGGAAACATGATCGAACAAAGAGAGATCACTGTGGAATATTCAATATAACCTTTGAGCAAGTGTGGAGCCACCACATGGCATAAATGCATTCATTTTAATAATAGGAAATACATAAAGTTTAGAAGACCTAAATGATTACTAAGTGGTACAAACATGGGACCTAATATAACAAATAACCAATCGCATATAATTCATAGGATTGAGATCAATGACTCGTGTTGATCTAAATAAGATGATCTAACGGAGTGATATCAAATACAAATTTTAAAAGGTAACTATCATGTTTTAAAACATTTATGAATAAAATGCCTTGAAAAAGCTAACTAGATGCTACATAGTTATCACATAGATGCCACTTAAGCAAAACATGACAAAACCAAAGATTTTTTGGGCTCAAAAAAAGCAAAGGTATAAAAGCATAAGTAAAAATCAAATCCAAGGAACCAAATTCACCTAAGTGAAAATAATTGCCACCATTAAATCTCAAAAAGACCTACAAAAAAGACTAGCATCTACAAAAGCCCTAATTTGATCATAGTCAAACCAAAAAGAGCTCAATTATCACCTAAAATGGTAAAAATTGATCTAGAATAAATTTATAGACCACTAGTGTGTAATTTATAAATCTCACAATCATGGTAGCATGAAAACAATAAAATAGGGAGGACACATAGCTATATTTGACTTCAGACATAGAAGGAAGGGTCTTCAAGGACACTGAATTTGATGATGTAGCATTGAACATCAGGGATAATAATTGGTCCAAGTTTTTTTGGGCCAGTGAAGAGTCACAAGAAATCACCAAAGAAGATAAATAACTATTAGATAGAATTGAATGATTTTTGGGGACCATAATTGTAAAACCTACAAAACTCATCTCCATGGGCATCATTATAGATGATGAGTTCAAACACAAAACCACTTTGGTCATGTAGGAGGTGAGGAGCAAGATCCAAGGCAAGTCTAGGATTGAAAACAATAAGGTCATGGATATGATCCTAATGGTAGAGGAGAATATTGATGAGGTGAGGAACATCAAAGTGTTCTTAATGAGCAACATCAAAAGTTAAAGAGGCTACTTTAGCAGGATGAAGGGACTTCATTAGCATATATTCCACTAGTTAGTTATGAATATTCCCTTTCATGGAAGCATTATAAATTTTGAAAATGGAATATTCTTTTGTAAAATCATGTGTAGCTTGTTAGACCATTTGCCTAAAGGTCAGTCTATTTTATAAAGTCTTGTGTGTTTTAAAAACTTTGTAGAAATGATAGTTGTCCTTTACATTTTTTACACTTGTAAGTTGATGAAACTAATAGACATGCTTCTGAGAAGTATATAAAAGGAACATTATCATTTTTAAAGAGGAGGAAGTTCTTAAAACCATATTACTTTATAAACTTTGAGTACTTAATGTAAGAAAGGCATTCTACAAAGATTGTCCAATATTTTGTTGTGTGAAGTGATATATGGTTTCTCTCTCAGTTTTCTAGTTTCACTTTTATATTTGAATGGTTATTATGAATTATTGGAGTGTGAATTTGATTGTAGAGTTGTTAACTTGTGTTAAATCTAGGTTAATTAAAGGTTCCTTAGTTTGATTCATTTTATTTACTTTACATTTACAGATGTGCATTAGCTATCTGCTTATAGGATTAAATATTTAAAGTAATCTTGGTTCTAATTTGCATTATTTCTCACAATCCTTAGAATTTTTCCTGAGGCATGATGTGATTTGGGATTAATTTATTGCATGTTACACATTGGTTAAGTACATATCTAGACGAAACTGAACTTTGTCATAATGTCTAAAACAAGACCGACAACATCTTTCTGTCTACCCTACCCTTCATTTTGTTTTTTTAAAACTAGATCACCTTAGTTTAATGGTCATTATGAATATCCATCTTATATTAGTTCTTGTCCATAATTCACTATTATTATCATAGTATTCTACATATTTTACATAGATTTGTTATTTGTCCATGGTGGCTCCCAACCACCACTATATATATATATATATATATATATATATATATATATATATATATATATATATATATATATATATATATATATAGTGGTGGTTGGGAGCCACCATGGACAAATAACAAATCTATGTAAAATATGTAGAATACTACTATATATATATATATATATATAGTTAAATAGTCACCTGTTCTACCTCTATTCCACCAACATATAATAGGATTGTCACAACTTGTAACTCATGTATTGAATTCCTATAATTCTAAAATGAGAAGTGTTTCTTAAACACTCTGGGCACCTATGGTACACATTTATGCATCAACATGTCAATCAAGATTTAAAATCAAAAAAGAGGTTGAAAAATATTTTTTATAATATCCCTAAGTACATGTGTTTCATTCTTGAAGATGCATCATCTCCCAAATGGAGTAAGAGTTTGTCCACTTGCTTGACACCTCTTATTTCTTCTTCAAACTTCCCTTCTTCTTGGCTTAAAAAATGACAAGTGGCCTCCTTAATCATCAACTCATTTTTAATTATCTCTTGATCTACTCTTTGACACTTTTCACATATTTATGATTCTTATTAAATTGACCTTTCAATGATGATCATAACTCCTTAGGTGCCTTAAAACCCATTAGTTCTACAACACCTCATCTTGTTCAAAAGCCTCAAATATTGATTTCATCTTAATGAATTAGTTATATCTCCATGGAAGGATGATATCAATCATAAAAAACTTGAAACAACTCCTTTGGATGCATTAAACATTCACATACATCTCATTTTGCACCTAAAACTCATACTTGCCTTTAATTCCTTGTAGCCTTGAAAAAACACAAAGATCCTTGTGTAGAAAATTACACAAATTATATTGTAAAAATAAGGATATTTTTAAGTACCCATTATTCCTTTATATCTCTATACCAAATTTCATGACCTAACATCAAGTACAAGTACACTTATCCACCTGCTTTCTCTCTCTAATTAAGCCTCTAGGCCTAGAGACTAAGTTTTGGCTCAAATTAATGACCAAATATGTGAAACTAAAAATAGACATTTGATTAACTTTAGGGACCTCTTGACCATTTTCCATGTCAAATTTTATGACCTAATACCCTTTATATATGTGTGAACCATGAAATGGCTAAAACCCTAGCTTGAGTGCTTGTACATGATCAAGAGGTAGTTGGAGTAATTTTTCAAGAAATTTACAAGTTCCATAATTTTAATTTTTTTTTTAATCTTTAAAATTCATTGGAAATCTCAGTACCTTGATATTAAGGTCTCTTTAAGTACTCCATAGGCTTGAGATAGGCTTCTTGGCTAGTAAATAGTGCATTTCTCCCTTGTTGACCCAACTTGGTGACTTAAACGCTTTATATGTCACATTAAAAGAAATTTTAAGGTATTTATATGATAATTTAACCTATTATTTGTCTTTATAATCCTTTTCCCTTGATTTGGAAGTTTACCACAACCCTGCATACTCATATTTAGGCCTATAGCCATGCATTTAGGGTAAATTGTGTATAGTGTACCTTCACATGTGCCAACCATAGGTATTATAAGGTTATAAAGATATTTAGGAAGGTTTATATAGTCATTTCAAGGTCAAAAAATTCTAATTTAAGACACTTGAGATCTTATCTCTCTCATCAGGTCACTAGAAGGCTTTTTGGTAGCTTTAGACTAGTTTACAATCTTAACAATGGTTCATTAAGACTAGATATTATTTATCTATCATAATGGCACAATATGAAATTATTTATACCCATAAAACATATATAAACACAATTTTTTCCCATACAAAAGGTCAATTTACAAATCATCACATGAAGAGTCTTCTTGGGTTAGGCAGGCTGTAATTGTGAGGTTTAGGAAGAGATAAATGAGTGAAAAGGGGTAAGAGTAATTGGTTTTGATCTAAAACACCTCAGTGAGGTATATATCATATATATTTACTTATTAAAATATTATTATGACCATTATCCTTCTTTATATCTGATGTAACTTCCATTAGTTCAAATTTAGGGTTTATAACACATCAATGTAACTAACCCTAGCTGACTATATTTGCCATTTTTTCTTAAATTATATGAGTTTAAATTTTTTTAAAGTCTCTTTAAAATTTATATAAACCTTTAAAACCCCTTTATTATAATTAATTATCCCACATTTACATACATCATCAAATATTTCATGAATAGGCCTCTGCATGACTCAATAGGCATGTAGGTCTTCATTGGGGTTTGGTTCTTTATTAAGCATGAGAATGGTTTTAATTGAGGGGTTTTATATGTTTAAAATGATTAAAAATCACCATTTAACTCATCCTTATGAAATATAATTCCTTATTTAACTTACACACCTCATGATCAAATCCAAAATTGACCCCTTTTCAAATGTTTGTAAGTAGGCCTAAGTCTTAACTTCAAGGCTTAAACCTTGTGCAAATCAATAATGAATTACCATTGAATATATTTTATTATTTAATTAAATTTATTGGATTGGGTTTATTTCAAGACTTACCACACTTACATTCATCACAAACTTCCAAGTCTTCTTGGATTCATACACAGGCTTGTGTATGTCTCTTTAGACCTTATAGGTCTAATTGAACTTTTGTTCACTTTCCACCTCCAGTTACCTTAAAATCCAATGATTATTTTAGAATTATATAAAAATATATCAATTATGAGATAAAAAAATATATTTATACCCTTCATCTTAGTCTTATACTCCATATGCTTTAAGGCTTCATGTTGTTCATCCTTGATCATTTTAACTATAGGTGAATAAGCTAGCCTATAGGTATACAGTCTAGGTATCCTCTTCATTATGTTTTATTTTTATTGATATTTTCCCATGGTGGAACTTGAAATTTAATTATTTAAGTCTTTACCAACACTTCAAAACATTCAAACTACTTGAAACACTCCCTTGGAAAACTCACCATACTCCTCTAGGTCTTGGTAGTCTAATTTAGTCCACACAGTCTTTTGAGTGCAAGATGGATTGACCATGAGTCTTAAAAGTGATCAAAGTGTTTAGAAGGTTTTAAAATTAGGATGATAACACTTAATCTTAATTTAGTGTGAGATCATTCATTATTTATAGCAAAATTTTAGGCCAATAGTGACCTATAGGTCTAGAGACCTGTAGGTTCACTAGTCTTCTTAAACCTTGCTTAGAGAAGAGAAAATGAAGACATGAAAAAGTGATCTTTTTCTCCTCTTAGAATTGTATATATATTTTTATTGTATCAACATGTGTTTTATGATAATAACCATATCACTCTTTCTATGCAATAATGGTATTTAGTTTCTCGAGATTCATGAATGCTTATGGAAGTCTACAAGTCCCAACTTATTAGGAAGTTTTAGTGTAAAATAGACAATGATTTATCTTAAATATATATGTAGATAATTTGAGGAATAAATATGTGATGTGAGATTTTCACCATCATAAACTCAGTTATTTAACACCTTGGAGCATCATAAGGCCATAGTCTTAACCTATAAACTATGCACAAATAGAGATTTCTTCTCTTCTTGGGATCACACATGCCATGAAAGGCATAGATAATCATGAATAAAGATGGTACAGACCTTATATAACCTATCCTATTTATATAATGCCTCTATCTTGTTTTAATTTTCCATTTTGAGGAGAAAACTGATCTTATGGGGTTTATGTAGGGTTTAAGACCAACCTACCTTCTTAAGGATTGTTCATAAATGAGGGGATAAAACTATAATGAATATGGACATTAATTTTAAGGTCATTATGACTCCCTAATCTGGTAAAAATATTAGGTCCCAACTCTCACTTGATTTTATGTAATGAACATCTGAAGTTGTCCTTTATGAGCTTGCCAAGGAAGTGATGGAGAAAAGGAAGCATTTTTTGCATTTATGATACCTATACCTATATTAAAAGAATATATTTGACATTAATAAGGTAAATATACACTTTTAATACATTTTCACCTGAATATGGATTTCCCAAGTTCGTATAAGTGCTTGAAACTACCCTTTTTGGAGTGATTTTCTCCCATTTAGATGTTGAACCTAAAAAACTGATATGATTTGGCATCCCTCACATATATTAAAGTTATATAACTGATTAAAAATCTTTGACACATGTTATTTTATGTATATTTTATCTTTTTGTATTTGACATACATTGGATTTAGTCATATACACTTTCTCTTGCATAAAACTTTATGTTAAACTTCATAAAAAAAACCTTAATATCTACAAACAAGTATGAAATGTCTGTACAAGTGATAAAGTGGTATGATAAGTTGAGGGGAAACCTATAAATCTTTGAAAAATTTGGGATCCACCTTCTTCACACCATGACATGGATAGACTAACATAAGATAAAGATAAGTCCTTACTTTAAACTTGTCAAATTAACCTTAACTTTTGCTAACAAGACCTCAAAAAGACCATTTAAAGACATCATAGGGCATATAAAGGTTATGAAAAAGGTGATAAGACATGACATGTCAATGATATAGGGGTTGACCTTTTTGACTTGAGGGTTGAAAATGGTCAATACTACATATAAGTCCACTTTAAAACATGATTTATGAAAGAGAAAATGTTATTATTTATTGATATAATGAGACAAATTATTGTTTCATCATCTCTCCCACACTTAAACTAATGCATGTTGTTGGTTTCCCCTATAGATGTATATTTTTAATTCATTTGTTGCATCCATGTTCCTTGTAGAAATCAATAAACTTATTCTATCCATAAGCAACATTTTTCATCTTTAAAAATATTCACAAGATTATTCTATTGTGATAGCCTAAGTTGGACAAGTAGTATAAATTTTTACCTTCTTTTAATCCTCCCTTTTTAAGTTATGTGATCATGACCTTTTACTTATTTGAGATATATATTTTTTGTTTGGAATATTTTGTCCTATTTTTTGAAAAATTAAATAATGCATCCCATCTCTTATTACAAACCATATAATATGAACTAAAATATCCTAATTAACATTATTTATAATTCAACAATGTATTCATTAATTGTTGAAAATAAACAAAATTTATTAGTTTTCAACTCCTTCATTATCTTCTCTCCAAACTTAGATATATGCATGTTCTCATGCATGGAGATATTATTTTAGTTTTCTCATTTTTTTCTTTTTTTTCCTTTTTTATGCCTCTTCACAAGAAGTTTGTCAAGTGGACCTATTTTTAATTGAAAAAATTATAATAATATTTATAAATAAAATAATAGAACTAATACCCTATTCATACTCCTTTTTATCTGTTGATTCCTTCATGTTGACATATTTGAAGTTTTTTGATGTTAAAAGATAGCATAAAGTGTTGAGTATTATCATTGATGTCATGGAGAGAGTGTGACTATTTGGCCGTGTGTTGATGTGAAAATTGGCATTGATGGAGTGTTGTCATTGAAGGATGTTTTCATGAAAGATAATTTAAAGTAAATTAATGCCTTATGGTTGCATGAAGGTATAGGTATCTGAGTAGTTTAAGCCTAGTGATGACATGAAAAGACCTTGTAAGAAGGTATGGGCATGGTGTCTTGGTGCAATGAGTGAAAAAAATCATGAATGGTTTTAGGAGGTTTATTTATCATTTATTAGAGGCATTAGAGCACTCATAAAAGTCTTAGAGTTAGGGTACAAGGGCAGAACCTACAGATCAATTGTCAAGGCATGTGAAGGATGTATGGTAGTATTTAAGAATTATATAGGTTTATTTAGTATGTGAGTGAAGTGGAGAGCACATGTAAATAGGCTTGAAGGTTAATTTTAAGGCCTAATGTGGTTTGCAGGTCAAGGTCTAAAAAGCAAAGAGAGAGAAAGTGGGGCCTAATGAGCGGTCATGATCATATTTCAAGATGTTTGAGCTCATGTAAGAATTTTTAGAGGTGATTTATGTTTTTCCAAGTGTGTTTATGTAGTTTGAGGTCATAATATGAAATATAAGGCATGAAAAGTTGTTTGGAGGTCTCTCAAGTGCTCAGAATGAAGGTTTCTCAACCCGAGAAGGATTTTATTGTGCTTATTAGCTCGTCAAAAAATTGAATTGGAAAATAATATATTCATGGTATATGGGTAAGGGTAATAGATAAAAAATCAAGGCATTTTTTTTGGATTGATGGGATATGCTTTATGAATGACTGTTAAGAATGGAAACATGTTTAAACCATCTTAGAACCCTAATAAGGACCCGATGTTGATCAAAAGTGACTATAATAGATTGGTATGATCAATTAATTTATTTTAGGTTGTATTAAACTATCTTATACACCTATATGTGTGATTTAATTTTCAAGTGTGTGAGTAGACCCTATAGAAAAGTGTTAATTTCTCAAAGATTTGTTGTAACATTCAGAGTTGACCAAGTCAAAGTATGTAAATGGATGGAGTATGAATATATATAAATTTATTTTATTTAAATTAATTTTTATGGATAGGTTATAGGATTTATGTCTTAAAATTTGGTGTTCCAAGTTGGCCAATCACTAATAGGCCTAATGAAGAATAATAATGAAAAACCTAGGTAACAATGACAAGATGAATAGGAATGTGTTATCTTGATAGAGTGATGAAAAAAAGTGCATGGAGATGTATTTTGGGAATCTTATTACCTATTAATTCTTGGTATAAAACTTTTAATTTGGGTATAGTGGTGAAAATGATGAATCCAAATTGGTTTATTTGACTCAATGAGGTCTGTGTGTAGTGAGGTCAATAAATTGGTCTATAATACCAATAGTTTCCACTAGATCATATGGTGTTTATATTTTAAGATGGTATGGATATTTTATAGAATAATATACATGAATAATAATTCATTCAATATGTTCATACAGGTGTTGGATGTTTAAGTCACCATGACTAGTTTTTTAGGCTAGTTGGCCATTCTAAGTGAGCAAGTTGCAGGAGTGTTTTTGAGTATTTTTACCATATGTAATGATTTATAATTCACTTGATGAAGTTTTTTATGTATTTTATGTTATTTATTATCATGGTTGTGTGTATAAATAATGTATTATATTTAGTTGTTCAAGACAAACCTTTCTATATGTTTGAAGGCCTAATGTAAACAATAATAATGGTGTGCTTCAAGTGGTGGTTGGAGATAAAAAAATGTCATATAAATAATATGAGATTATTTGAGGTATATTTTAGTAGTATATGAAGTTTATCTATCATTTTTTTAGTTTTAAAATTTTCCAAGGAGATCAAAGAGTAATGTGTACTAATGAAGGCCTAATTGAATTATATTTCCTTAAGGCCTAAAGTAGGTTTTGGTCTTATAAGTTGAGGAAGACATATTTTAATGATTGATTAATGTATTAAATGAATTATAAGATATATTATAAGGTTAATATAAGTTTTAAATTATGTATTTATGGCCAATAGGTGTGTGAACGATAGGATTGTATAAGAACAAGGCCTAATAGGCTTAATTGACTAGGTAGAGAATAAGGGAGTGAAAATGAAGAAAATAACACTTTGAAGAGATGAATAAGTTATTTTATAAAATAATATGGACTTCTATAAACTATAATTAAGATATAACATGTGTAATTTAGATGAATATCAAGGTCATATAACATAATCTGTCTTGAAGAGACCTGGTTGAGCAAAGAAGCCTAGAAGGTAGTTTGAGAGAGATAAAAGAGTGAGAAGAGATAAAGAAGGTGATAATCATATATTGTGTGATAATTTTCTTTTTAAGGTTATAAAAAGTTTCATGTGGATTATTTGGTGTTGATTCATCTAGGGGGTTGGTGCCTCCTTGTAAGTTGGCGCTTGTTAAATCCTTGTTGAGTGGGTGCTTGACTAGTTGGGGTTGTACTTCACTAAATATTGGTTTTTTGTCTTATAATACTATAGTAAATTTTCATATATCAGTGTTTTTTCTTCTCCTTTAGTTTTTTACACTCAAATAAGTGTTTTATGTGTTATTATCTTGCCTCATGCTCATATAAATGGTTTTTGATGTGTTGATAGTTCACTATATTAATTTGATGGTTCATGAATGATAAAGTAAAGTTGTAAAAGTTTTTGAATACTAATTCAACCCCCCCACAATAATTTTGATTCCAATAATTGGTATCAAATTATGGTCCTCTGAATCAAGTCTAATATCTTGAAGGTAGTCCTAAAAAGCCCAATATGTCTAGTGATCAAAATGGAGAAGACACCATGTATGGTGAAGAAGTATAATATGATAGTGAATAAGGAGAATATAAATTATACCTTAAATCTAAGATCATAAGTGAAATTTATGATTTGAATAATCAAAATAATACTATCAAATATATTAGGAATTAGTTATAATGTGTTAATACAAGGTTTAGATCAAATTAAGTTGAGTATGACCAGTTGAAGACATAGGTAGATTCCTTGAAAGTTGAGCATGATTAGATCATAGAAAAGATGATAAATTTTAATAAATAACATGAGAAGTTAGAACAAGTCAAGAGTACCAACATGAAAAGACCAATCATGTTGTTCAATGTAATAAGGGATAAGTTATCATGGGACCATGGGAAAAGGAGTGATCAATCAAGATGTAAGTATAAAAATGTTTTTTGATACATCTGTCATAATATGGGACACATTTCAAGATTATATTCTAATAGAGTTTTAAGTCCCTCAATATTCAATAAGATATATGAAGCTCCTAGAGTGCATGATAAGGGTCAAACATTAGTATGGAATCCAAAGCAAGTTAGGACTGATCATATTGATCACAAGAGTCAAGATGGACTATTTTTTGAGGAATAAAAGACTAAAGAGGATTTTATGCTAGCTCAAAATATATTTCACATTCAATATGAAGGCATGAAATGGTATATAGATAGTGGTTACTCAAGACACATGACAAGATTCAAAAATAAGTTCATCTCATTGGATAAGAATGTTGTAGGAATAATGAGGTTTGGAGACAACATAACTTCCAATATAGTTGGCAAGGTTAACTTAAGTTTGGACAATAGGAAGAAAAAAACACAAAATATGTTATATGTGGAAGGTTTAAAACATAACTTGATTAGTGTAAGTTAAATGTTCAATCAAAAACACACACTAACCTTTCATGATAGAGGGTGTGAAATAAGGAGATCCAAATCAGGAAGGATAATTGCCAATGCTTAGAGGAATGAAAACAATTTATATGTCTTGAATTATATCAAGAAGGAGAGATGCTTTATGAGTAATATGAATGAAATTTGGAGATGGAAAAATAGGTCAGTTCACCTAAACTTTGACAATTTGGTCAAGATAAGCACTAAGAAGTCTGTGAAGAACATGCCTAAGATAAACAAAGCTACAAATATACTTTTCAAGGTAGGTCAACATGGTAAGGAAACTAGAAGAAGGTTTAAGTCTAAGGAGTACTCCAATACAATATCCTTGGAGTTAATAAACACTGATCTCTATGGGCATACAATAATTCAAAGCATTCAAGGAGATATCTACTTCATGTTACTCATAGATGACTACATAATGACTTGGGTTGCGTTCTTGAAATAAATTTAGAAGATATTGAAAAGTTCAAGGCATTTAAGGCTCTTGTTGAGAATGAGAAGAATGGGAAGATCAAGTGCCTAAGATTTGACAAAGGATGAGAGTTTTGGTTGAATTATTTTTATGACTTTTGTGAGGTTCATGAAATTAAGGAGATAATTCTCAATAGCTAGGACACCTTAGTAGAATGGGGTAGTGGAAAGAAACAATAAGAAAATTGAAGACATGGATAGAAATATACTAAATGAGTCCATATTATTTCATGGATATTGAAGAGAGGTAGTGAGCACTACAATATACATTTTGACTAGAGGACAGATAAGGACTAATGGAAACAAGACTCTTTATGAATTGTGGAAGGGTAGAACTACTAATGTGGAACACTTTAGAGTGTTTGGGAGTAAATGTTTCATCAAAAGCTATGATGAATAATTAGGAAAGTTTGATTCCAAATATGATGAAGGTATATTCTTAAGATACTCATCAATGAGCTTAGCCTATAGATGTTACAACAAGAGGTTATAAAAGATAGTGGAAATCACCAATGTGAATATTGATGAGACAAAGAAATCACACTCATAGTCAAAGGATACTTTATTAAATATATAATTCAAGAATGAAGATGAAACTATAGAGGTTTATGAGGAATAAGAAGTTGAGGAGAGACAAGACTCAAAATGCCCCTCAAGATAGATTCAAAGAGATCATCCTGAATCTCAAATCACTGGCAACAAGAATGTAGGTATGCAAACAAGGAGAATATTGGTAAGTAATCTAAATCAAGATAATGTTGCTCTATTATCTAAGACTGTAATAATCTTATAGAATAAAGTAAAGACAAATTTTAGATAGGTGCTATGAATGAGGAGTTAGACCAAATAGAGAATAATGAGACTTGGGAAGTAGTTCCTAGGCATAAATTCAAGAATGTCATTGGCACAAAATGGGTGTTTAAAATTTTTTTGAATGAATATGGAGAAGTCACTAGGAACAAGGATATATTGGTATGTGAAGGATATGAACAAGTTGAATGGGTAAACTTTGAGGAGACCTTTACACCATTAGAAATATTTGAGGCCATCGAATTATTTATTACATATGTATGGTTCAAAGGGTTCAAGGTATACTAGATGGATGCTAAATCTGCCTTTGTGAATGGGAGTTTGGAAGAGGAGGTGTACATAAATCAACCTAAGGGGTTCTCACTAATAGGTGATAAGGACTATGTTTATAGATTGAAAAAGACTTTTTATGTTCTAAAGTAAGCTCCTAGAGCCTAGCATGCTAGGTGTAGACACTAAAAATTTTCACACTATAATTATAAATATTAAAACACCCTTGGACCATCTTAGGAACTCCTTGGGACAAATTTGACCCTTTTACCCCTAGCTGAGCCTAACTATGGTAGTTTGACTAATTGACTAAAGCCTACCCTTTAACCACCTTTTCACCTTTACCATTGACTGTTGATGGCTAGGATGACCACCAATGATCACCCTGACCAATAATGATCAAATTCTACCACCTGAACCACCAAAATGTAAACCACTCCACTTTGTTTTTCTAAAAATAATCCATCTAAATCCATGTACAAACAAGTACATTCATGATTTATAATTAGAAGGCCTAGTTAACATCTTGTTGTAACTCTCCTTCATTGTCTATAAGAGGAGAGGAGTAAATAACTTCAAAAAAGGATATGGGCATAGATCATTAGGAGAAGATCATTGGCAGTGATCATCAGTTTCTTATACAGGGACTTCTAGCAAGGTTTCTCAACAAACTAACATTAACCATCAGTATTCAACCATCAACCACAAGCTAAGTATTGTTCTTATCTAAGTTTTAATTATTTATTTTCAACCTCAAACTTGCACCCATCCACCAACATGACCTCTTTGACCAATTTTTTTAGCAAACTACCTAGTTTGATAGTAACCATCGATGGTCACACTGACTGTTGATGGTCATTGTGTAAATTTATTTACATAAAAAATAGAAAGCACTTACAACTTACCAACCTCAACTAGAACCTTGTTTTCTTACCCTCTATCACAATACATACTAGAAACACCAACTTGATCATGACCTAAACCTTCTTTTAATAGTTCAATATTCACCTAAATAATATCTTGTTAATATAAGTATTTATTTTGAATAGTATTTATTCCACCTAGATTAAGTACTTTCATTTATGTTATATAACCTTATTTTATCAACATTAACTTGTTTTAAAAGGTGGATTGACAACCTTAAAAGAAGCATGTGCTTATTAAATCTAGCTTGATAGGAAATTCACCTTCCTACCTAGCTAACACAAACTTTCTTTAGTATCTTTATTATGTAGGTCATCCTCCCAAGCCAAAGAGGAGCTCTCATAACTATCTAGATCATAGAGCACAAACCAAATCTAGGTTCTACCAACCTTACCCTTATTTTTAGTTTTAATCTTTTTTCTTAAGAAAATAAATAAAAAATTAAGCATATCATTTTTGGCACACCTAGTGGGACACCCATCATTTTTTCCATTTTCATAGTTTGCATTTAAATTCTCTCTCCTTATTTTGTGCTCATAAACAAAATTGAATTTTCTTTCTGGGTTTAAAATCAATTACATCCATCATTTGCTTTCATGTTTAGCTCATAATAACCTAATTAATTAAGTAATTAACCATAGCATCACTCTTATCACACACAAACCAAACTACTCACCAATCAAACATCATAACAACTTGACATAAGGCTCGACTAGGATTTCATCACCTAGCAGTCACCTTACCCTTTTTTGACTATCTCACTTGGATTTCACCACCAAGGGGATAACTAACTTAGCTCTCTGATTGAGTATAAATTTTAGAAATTATTATATATTTTCTAAGCACCTAACAACCTTATCATTATGGTGTGTGAAGTGAGGGGGTAGGACCGAATACCAAGCCATGTATTGATTCCACTAAAGATTCCTTTTGTGTGCCTAAACACTACATGAAGCCTAACCATAGATTTATTATATAGTACCAATTCTACCAAACCAAAGTTGAGTCAAATATTAAATCTTAAGGCATAAGCCATAAGTGAGACTAAAATAAACCTTAGGATTTAACATAATTTTGAGTGTGTTCTATCTTTCTTGACTTTTTTTTGTTTTCTCTCTATTTGAGTTGTGAGAAAACTAACCTCTTTTTGTCTACCTTCTACCATTTTTCCTTCATCTACCTTATCTTCATTACCTTAATCAATGGGGATCCCACATATCTTTTTAGCTGGAGATCCTAACTTTGTTAGATTTATAGACAACAACCCTCTTACTTTAGCATCTTATCTTGCATCATGAGCCACTTGTGCTCCCAACCTCACCTATAATCAATCAAATCTCAAATATAACAAACCAAAAATCAATCAACAACCACCTAACCACACCTATAACTAATAAACAACCTATCAAAAACCAATTTATCATCACCTTAACCAACCAACAACCTACAATCAACTAGATTCCTATCAACAACATGACCAACTAATAACCTATCAATAAACATTTAACTTTTATCAAAATCAACCTAACCAATCACTGGGTTACCTATCCAAAACATCATATAAAATACCTCAACCTCATCAAACTTTTGACTACCTAACCCATCCTTCATATCAATCACCTAAACTCACTTTATGGAAACCTTATTTATCTCAAAACCAAGATTTGGTTTACCCATTTGGTCACTCAACCAACAACTATCAACCTAACCTATCAACCAACAAACATCAGTCTAACTTATCAACCACTCATTATAAACCTACCTTATCAACCTTCCCTACCTTACCCAACTTATCCAACCTATCAACCTTATCAAACTAACCAACCATATCTACCTTGCCAAACCAACCTACCCTACCAAACATACCCAACTAATAAATACAAACCAAATTATCATGTTAATTGAACTAATAAAACCAAACCAACCTATCTTATAAAACAAACTTACCCAACCAACTAACTTTATCAAACTAACCAACTAGCTCACCACCTCAAAAGTAATAGATGCACCCTCTTCCTAGGCATAATAACCTACTAGGGGAATCATATGCCTCAATCCTAGACAAACTTTGGGAGGCTTCTTTTATTAGACTTCCCCTAGTCAAACCTATCAACACTTCTCTTCCAAAACCACTTTGGTTCATAGAGAATGAATTTTGTGCATATCATCAGACACATGAACATGGCATAAACATATGTTCAACTTTTAATATCATCATCCAAAAATTTATTGATCATAAAGAGGTCCCTAAGGATATACTCTATGTTCCTCCTAACCTATCCTTAAATCTCTTCAATTAATCAATCATTAGACCTCTTCCTTCTCTCATTATTAAGGAAAACCATGACTAAAGCCCTCAACACAATGAGGCCCATCAATCAGATTTGGCCCTTAGAAAAATTATAACTAAGGAAATTTTAACCACACAAAAATTGATCAATCCACTTGTTGACCCAATGGAACCTTTACAAATTTCCTTAAAAACCAAGCAACCTACTCCACTTCACCTTGTAGTGGATCAACCTCAACCAAACCAACCCACTCTACTTTACCTTTTAGTGGATCAATCTCAACCTAACCAACCTATTTAACCTCACCTTTTAGTAGATCAACCTAAAACCAATTAGACCTCACCTAAGGTTAAACTAGCCTCACCTATAACCAAGGATACCCAATTATTCTGTAGCTACTTTATGGCATTATCTTTAGTTAAATTCCCTCTAGAATAGGGTCAAATATGTGCCATCCTACCTTACCCAATAAACCAAGCAACCAATCAAACTAAGAAAATGAAATAAATCAACCATTTAACTTACCTATTTCAACCAAGAAAACCAACCTTTGAACCAAATGAATCAACCATAACCAACTAATCAATCAACCTAACATTCCACCTAAACCACTACCTTTAACTTGACCTTTTCACCCACTAAAAACTAATAACCCTTGGGACATAGATGAATTAATTTTCATCCCTCTTAATCCCTCTTTGCTACCTGACACCTCACCTCAACCATTTATGGGAAGAGCAACTGGGGGAGCTCTCCCTCCAAAAATATCTAACTACCTAACCTAACCTTAGAAAGTGTTATCCATCACATTTAAGGAAAATTTGGGATAAAAAGTGCCACCTCATCACACTTTTAGCATAGTCCAATGCATGGAAAGAATGTCATTTAAATCCCTCCCAAAAAACTCACTATAGTATTGGGTGATCTTGAGGTGAGCATAAAGTCTTTCTATTATGTTATTTATTTCATGTATCTTGGCTTATGAGGGGGATTTCATTACCTCCCATGAGTTATTTAAGGAATATTTGACCTAGGGTTTCATATCTTGACACTAACTTTAACCACTCCCACTAAGACAAGAGGTTTGAGTGGTTAAACCACCTTCTAGTGTTGGAGTTGCACGCAGGACGTATCTGCACATTGGACATCGCACTACACTGAGCAAGTGATGGATGTAGTGGTTATAAAAAGGACAAGACATTTTTAAAATAGTCCAAGTGTCATAAAAACCTAATTAAAGTGTGTTTATTTTACATCATTTTTCATGAAAGTCATTTTACAATTGATCCATCTAGAACAATCATAAAATAATTAGTTTAGTTAAACCCACATTGTCATACCTTTGCTAGGATTTGGATGATTATACTTAGTGTATTTTAGTCATTTTTTCTTGGTGTAGTAGACTAAAATCTATATTTTTTAAACCATGTTATTTGATGAGTCATGAGTCCACATCACTCCATTATTTGAGGAGGCATTATGCCATCCATATGACACTTTGATTTAACTTAGTAAACATTTTATTTTTGTGTCAAAACATTGGGAGTAGCACTTGATTGAGGAGGGTATTGTTATGTTGCCTAAATCATTTCAAAATCTTGTGCCTTGAATTCTTGAAACATAAACCATTTTTCACATCATATTTTGGGAGTGCTAATGTCGTTAGGCTACCCATTTTGTTTTAAAATACTTGTCTTGTTTCATCTTGCATTTTCATTATCATTTATTTTCAACCAATCAATTGAGCCTTGTTGAATATTGGATTACCATGGTCACATTTTTTAATTATTTATAGATCTTTGTCATCAAATTAATAATTTATTCTTAGTTGAGTCCTTGATTAACTATTACAAGTTCAAATTCAAATATTTGTTGATTTCTGTTTAGACCTCAATTTGTGAGGTTGATACCTAGATATTCCTCTTTTAGATTATGTAACTTGGGTTGATTTGTCACTCAAATTTGGAATTTTTTTTTTTGTGTTTTTATTTTGGTCAAATTAGTTTATCTTCAAACATCTCTTGTTTAGCATCTTATACCGATCAGATCATGTTTTATGCCCAGAGTCATGTACCTTATCTAGGTTAAATTACTCCAAGTTTATTAGATTAATCAATCATCCTTTTTAAGTCATGATTTTTCCACTATTTGGCCATTAATCCTTACATATCCTATTTAATCCTATATTTTGACTTTGTGTTTAGACAAAATACCTAGCAACTTTTCCATTTAGAAGTTTAGATCTACTTGGAACACATTTCAACATTAAAGTTTGGTAGTTTGATTCTTAGGACATTTTGCATATATCAGACACTTATCATTTCTCATTTGATGATATACTATTTTTATCAATTATTTGTATAGACTTTCTATAGATTTAGCTCCACTCCTTTTAATTAAGCTAGATCATGTTTAAACCCTTTTTCCTTTGGACATAGTGTTTCAAAGTTTGCAGAACTCTAAACCTTTTTATTTTTAGAGATTTCATCATTTATACAAATATGTCTAGCTACACCTATGGTAGAGTCACATATAATCCAACTTATGATATAATGGCCACATAAAATCCCACTAGGAACCCCTATAGAGAAAGATTTTCTAAGGAGTTTTATTATTCTCCCTACAATACTCCATATGGGGAACATAGTCAGAAATCATAAAATCCAAATAAAATTACCAATTGGGATGATATGGTTTATGAGGAGGAATTTTAAGACCCAAATATAGATAATTTTATTTGGGATATGAATCCATACCCTCTTTATGATAATCAGTACATGTAACATAGTCAACAACTAACTTATGATCCAACTCAAGATTGGAATGATATGGTTTATTAGGAGGACTTAAATGCTTTGGCTTGTGAAAATAATCAAGTTTTATGATGTCCTTTTGTATTTCTATCATAGACTACCCTTAACCCTCCTTTGGATTATACAAGCTATCAAGCTCTATAATATCCAAGGAATACCATTACCATTCCTAGACCTTATGCTTTGGCTTGTGCAAGAAATCAAGTTCCATACCACCCTATTGTTATCATTTTAGGACTTCATCCTTTGGCTCATGTGAGAAATCATGATCCAAAATACCCTACCATTATCTAACCATATACCATTCCTCATCTAGTACCAATCCCATCCAAACCTCAACCCATCTAATCATTTAAAGACCAAGATATGATCAAAACTAGTGTTTTCCAACTCATTAAAAACCAAGGTCAAGAGAACCAACCAATATAAGATATGTTTTTTGAACCAACCATTTATGACAAGTCAACCTATGATGAATCACCTTTCAATCCTATACCTCTTATCAAGGAGTCTCACTATGATGAGCCAATCTTTGTTGAGTTACTTCTTAATGATTATAACCACCTTTGGTAAAATCATTACCTTGACCATATGACTATTTTCCAAGAGCCTCTTATTGCCAAGATAGTCTCTAAGGAGTTGTCTCTTAACTTTTTTACCATCCTAGAGGAGTCTCACCATGACAAACTAGTCTTTATGGAGTCCATTATGCCATCATAGGTCTTTACTTGTCTAATGCCAAACATTAAACAAGATATCATTATAATAGAGTATCCATCAGATAAAGAATCAGAATTAGAGTCAGGTTCTACTCTTGAACTAACATCATATTTAGTATCAAAATTAGAATAAACATCAATCTTGACCTTATATTTAGAGTTCCTTGAGTTTTAACCAAATTTAAATACATAATATGTTCATGATTGTTACAACATTGGTTATGCATGCCTAGCAGATTGGTATGAATACATTTGTGATCTTTCTACAATTTTTGAGGATGATTAATTCAACATTGAAATAAGTTTTCCTAGTATCTTATATGAGGATTGTGAAACCTCTTCCCATTCCATTACCATTCTACATGCCATTACCACCAACCAACATAGCCATATTATTGACATTCCATTTCCCACAAGTGTCAATTAGGACCAACATAATCATACCTTGTTGAACTCCATCCATGGTGACATATTGAATGAATAAAAACAAGGGGACCAAGATCATAATCATATAGTAGAATAACACTCTCTTAGTGAAACCTTTTCAAAGGCACTAGGGGGAAATCAAAGTTAGAACTCAACATCTTTTAGTGAAACCTTTTTGGAGGCACTAGGGGACAATCAAAGTCAAAATTCAATGTTACTTAGTGAAAATTTCATGGAGGTGATATGAGACAATCAAGATAAATTCATTGGTAGAAACCTCTTTAAGGCACCAATGGTTGAGCACAAAATTTATTTATTGATTAATGAAGACATTATCAAAGATAAAATCAAAATATTTTCCACTCTAAAACCTAATTAGATGGTATCTACTCTCAAACCTAAACAATAAAATAAACTAGGGGTCTTATTGAGAGAATATTCAGAAGTCTTCATCCTTGCCACATCCAAAGTTATGTCAAATCTATAATCAACAACATTATGTGTGCCTAAAAATCTCAATCTTCATTTGTTTCCCATCCATTATACATTCCATTATCCTCTACCATTCCATTTCACAAACAAACCTATCAACCAACATTTATCCATATTTACCATCCATGGTCACACTTTACTTTGTAGAGGTTAAAAAAATATCTTGTATTAACACTTGAAGGAATTATAATCAATGACTAATGAAGATCACAAAAACATTCTTAGCAACCAAATTTGCATCTAGTTCTTGATATTGCAACTATTTAGATGAGGTGTGGGCTAGAAAAAATACATGATTGACTATTCTAGTTATATCATTCATTGATCAAGATGTGCATCTCCACTTCAGAAAGAATAATGGAATAATTTATCATACCCAAAATAGCACCAAACATGTACCATATCATATCAATTTATCAATCCTTTTATCATTATTACATAGCCTAACCATTCACCTTATCAATTGGGGCAACCCTCTTACCATTTTTATCTAATATATCAAAAACCATCATTATCCTAAAGCAAGACCATGTCATCCTCTCATTTTGACATTATAACTAGACCGTTTAACCATTCCATTCCTACTTGACCAAACATGTTTTGAATCCTATCAACCTAGCCCTTTTGACCTTGGTTCATCCATTGGTTTCACTTTTTTAGCATACAAAATCAGACTAGTTTCAATAGTTATTTCAATCATTTCAGATAGAGGTAGTATTTTGGAGTAGTATGATAGAAGTATTGGTAGTTACATCCTTCATTTATTATTCACTTCTTATCAAGTTTTTTTATGTGAGCCTGATTATATCGCTTACTAGAGTAAATCCATGTTCACCGATCTTGATACTAATTATATTGCCTATTGGGGCAAATTGGTATCATTGATTTATCAGTTATATCCTAGTTATAAATACCTATGGGAAAACTAGGGGTAAATTTTATTTAGTGTGCCTTGACATATCACCTAACCACTCCTATGTTGTACTATGCCATAATACCAACTGTGCTTATTTTATTTAAATTGGCTACCACACTAGTCAGGTTCCTCTATTGTGAGGTGAAATACTATGAGATAAAGCCATTTTAGGACTATGTGGGTCATGTTTAATTCATTTTGAGGTTAGTTCAATCCCCCTTTATCCATTCTCTCACCATTTTATGAGCATCACTTCAAGTAGCCATGTTCTCACCATTTTGAGAGCATATTTTCAAGTTCTCATGCTATCACCATTTTGTGAGCATCATTTCAGGTTATAACACTTGCACCATTTTGTGATCTTGGAAAATTTAAGTGTATTTTATTTCTATATTGACATGAGATGCTCTAAAAATTCTTAAAAAATTTGAAAATTATTTAGAAGAAATAAAAAATATTGACCACTTCTTTGCCTTAAGGATTCTGGGAACCCTCACTAATACAATAAAATCACTTGTTCCTTAGTTTTCTCCATCCTTTTTATCATTTTATCCTATGATATCACCATTTGTGAATTCATCCCTATTCTTATATCACATATATCATGTCTTCTATCAATCATCATTCTCTTTCCATTTCTTGGGAGAACAACATTTGGCCTAAAGTTTTATTAGATTTTAATATCCATGGAACTATGTAGGCAATGCCCACTTGCCTATCACATATGGAGATAGCTTGGCCATCCCCTTACTTTTATTTTATTCCCCCATCTTGTTTGTTTATTTAGTTGTCACCTAGTTTCTAGGGACAATGTTTGTCATGTTGTTTATACTAACATAAGGACTAACACTTGTTTGTTTCTTTGTTTGTTTGTGTTATTATTTTTTTGCTTTCATCACTATGGCCATGATTTAGTGTATGCATGTTCATTAGGTGATTCCTTGTACATTATTATTAAATCTATCCATATTCAAATGTCTACATTTTCATTATGGTTTTTACCATTAGTGTAATTATTTTCCATTGAGTATCGGATATCAGGAGTTAGTCCTTATGCATATTTTGGCCAAGCCCCCATGGTGTTCTATCATGAGGCCTACCATAAAATTATATAGAAAAAAATTAGCTTTGAGAGGTCTAAAACATCAATTCAACATCACCATCTCCTCAATATCAAAATAATAACAATCCTAATCTAATACCCAATCATATCTCAAATAGAGTTATTAAGTAATGAAAGAATTTCAACCTTTGTTAGTTTAGATGAGCATCTCCCTACTAGAAGGTTGTCCTAATTCTTCTTTATCCTCTATATCAACTTATCAATCATCAACCATCAATCATGTTTTCATAATCAAGGTATACTACATCAGCATTATACACCATCCCACATGCATTTTCAATGATTATATCACCTGATGGGGTAAATAATTGTGTTGTCACCACTTTTCCTTTATTATTTGTCTATCCTAACTAGGGTTACTCCATCTTCTTAATGATTATATCATATACTAGGGAAAATCATTGTTTTATCATACCACCTTGATATAATTAGGGTATAATGCTTATAATAACCTTTGGGCAAACCATTGTACACCATCCCAATTGAATTTCTTAGTGATGTTGCTCAAATTTGGGTAAATCATTGTGTTTCACCCCATCATCTTCATTTTTTAGGTTCCCTAGTTTTTACTTCTTTCTTTTGAGGGACCGTTTGTCAACCCACTTGCCAACTACTCCCTCAAGGGGGTAGCTACAATTTAATCATTACCATTATAGTCATAAGCATAAAGAACCATTTTATTCTTTAAAAAGACATTACTATGCCTATAGCTTGAAACATCTTCCCAACTAGGGGAAAAGTATAGACACCTAAATTTGGCCACCAATGACTTCATATCCAACTTTAGACTAATTCTTGCCAATCATTGAATACCTAGCCGAAGAATTTCTATTAGTCTTGAATTTAGATTTATAACCTTGCATTAAATTAATTTGGCCTATTAAATAAATTAAACAAGGCAAATACACACATTAAATTAATCAAAATCAAATAAATGACCAAATGTCTAAAAAAATTAATTAACTTGCACATCCTAATCAAAATCAATTAGTAAGTTAAGTCAATTTAAAATCTTAATTGAGTTCACCCATGAGCTAGTAAATCAATTACTAAAAAGGAAATTCAAGAGCATCTTACCTTTGTGAGTTAGCTCAAATGGAAAATATCTAAAAGAATATTCTAAGAATATGTCAAACTCAATCAAAGTTAGTAAACTCAACCATTATTATGAGTTGTCCCTTTTGGAAAATATCTAAATAGAATATCCTAAGAATATGCCAAACTCAACCACTCAACCAAGATTAATAAACTCAACCATGGTCAGATTTAACCCATTCTAAGGGATTTGAAAGCCTATAAAAGGAAGCCTAGAGCTCTTCATTTAGAGAGCTCAATCAAGTTAGAGTTATAATGTACGAATAGATTCATGAAGCTAAAAGCATAGTGTTATAATGTTGAAATTGAGCCAATTCATATCAATAAAGCCAAGTATTCAATAATGGTGCCAAGAAGAGATAGAGATAACCAAGCCCCATTGATGAAGACCTTTTGAGCATAATCTAAGCAAGCTAATGAAGACATTATTTGGATATCTCAAGGAAGGTAAATATTGTTGTTCTTTGAATTTTAGTTGGGTTTTCAATTATTATTTATTCATTAAGCTCCCCCTAAGATCTAGGCATAGAGATGTTATGCTAGTGTGCTTATTTTATTTTTATTTTAGTTTGGAACTAACATAATACCAATCATCCTCTCTTGACTCAAATTCCTTGATCACCAAATGGCACAATTAGTATTATGGCATAGTACAACATAGGAGTGGTTAGGTGATATGTCAAGGCATAATAAATAAATGTTTCCCCTAGTTTGCCCATAGGTAGTTATAACTAGGATACAACTGATAGATCAATGATACCAATTTTCTGCAATAGGTGATATAATTAGTATCAAGATCGATGAACATGGACTTACCCCAGTAGGTGATATAATTAGACTCACATAAAAAAACTTGATAAGAAGGTAATAATAAATGAAGGATGTAACTACCAATACTTCTATCATATTGCTCTAAAATATTGCCTCTATCTACAATGATTGAAATAAATACTAAAAATGGTATGATTCTGTATGCTAAAAAAGTGAAACCAATGGATGAATTAAGGTCAAAAGTGCTAGGTTGATAGGATTCAAAACATGTTTGGTCAAGTAGGAATGGAATGGTTGGATAATCTAGTTAGAATACCAAAATGAGAGGATGACATGGTCTTGCTTTAGGATAATGATGCTTTTGGATATATTGAATAAAAATGGTAAGAGGTTTTCCCCCAAGTGATAAGGTAAATGGTTAGGATATGTGACAATGACAAAAGGATTGATAACTTGATATGGTATGGTACATGTTTGGTGCTAATTTGGGTATGATAAATGATTATTTTAGTCCTACTAAAGTGGAGATGCACATCCTAATCAACAAATGATATAACTAGAATAGTCAATCATGTAAATTGCTATCCCACACCTAATCTAAATAGTTGCTTTATCAATAACTAGCTATATATTTGACTACTGAGAATGTTGTTGTGATCTTCATTAGACATTGATTCTAATTCCTTAAAGTGTCGATAAAAGATATCCTCATAGCCTCTACAAAGGAAAGTCTGACCATGGATGGTAAATATGGATAAATTTTGGTTGATAGGTTTATTTTTGAAATAGAATGGTGGAGGATAATGGAATGTATAATTGATGGAAAAAAATGAAGATTGGGATTTTTAGGCACACATAATGTTGTTGATTCTAGATGTGACATAACTTTGGATGTGGTAGGGTCAAATACTTCTAAATATTCTCTCAATAAGACCCTCAAATTCTTTTATTGTTTAGGTTTGAGAGTAGCTACCATCTGATTAAGTTGTAGAGTGGAAACTATTTTCATTTGATCTTTGATAATGTCTTCATTAAGTAGAAAAGAAATTTTATGCACAACCATTGGTATCTTGAAGAGGTTTCTACCAATGAATTTATCTTAATTGTCCCATATCACCTATAAGAAAGTTTCACTAAGTAACATTGACTTTTGACTTTGATTATCCCTTAGTGCCTCCAAAAAGGTTTCACTAGAAGATGTTGAGTTCTAAATTTGATTGCCCCTTATCACCTTCAAAAAAGTTTCACTAAGAGAGTGTTATTATACTATATGATTATGATCTTGGCCTCATTGATTTTATTCATTTGATATGTCACCATGGATTCATTTCAACAAGGTATAATTTTGTTGGTCCCAATTGACACTTGTGGGAGATGGAATGTCAATAATATGGCTATGTTGGTTGGTGGTAATGTCATGTGGAATGATAATGGAATGGGAAGAGGTTCATAATCCTCATATAATATACTAGGATAACTTGTGTTAATTTTGAATTAATCATCCTAAAAAATTATAGAAGGTTCATAAATGTATTCATACTAATCTGCTAGGCTTGCATAACCAATGTTGTAATAGTTATGAACATATTCTATATCTAAATCTAATTAAAACTCAATGGACTATAAATCTAAGGTCAAGATTGATGTTGATTATACTTTTGATACTAAATTTGATGTCAGTTCAAGAGTATAACTTGACTCTAACTATGATTTTTTATCTAATGGATACTTTGTTATAATGATATCTTGTTGAATGTTTGGTATTAGACAAGTAATGACCTGTGATGGCATAATGAACTCCATACAGACTGGTTTATCATAGTGAGACTCCTTTAGGATGGGAGAAATGTCAAAAGACAACTCCTTAGAGACTAGTTTCTCAATAGGAGGCTCTTGGAAAATAGGCATATGGTGAAGGTAATGATTTTCCCAAAGGCAATTATAATCATTAAGAAGTGACTCAACAAAGACTAGCTCATCAGAGTGAGACTCCTCGATAACAAATATAGGATTGAAAGGTCATTAATCATATCTTGACTTGTCATAAATGGTTGGTTCAACAAAAATATCTTAGATTGGTTGATTCTGTTGACCTTAGTTTGTAATGAGTTGGAAAACACTAGTTTTGATCATAGCTTAGTCTGTAAATGATTAGATGGGTTGAGGTTTGGATGGGATTGGTACTGGATGAGGAATGCTCTATGGTGGGATAATGGTAGGGAATTGTGGAGCATGATTTCTCACATGAGCCAAAGGATGAAGTCTTGAAATGGTAACGATAGGGTGGTGTGGAACTTGATTGCTTGCACAAGCTAAAGCATGAGGTCTAAGAATGGTAATGGTATTCCTTGGATATTGTAGAGATTGATAGCTCGTATAATCCAAAGTAGGGTTAGGAGTATTCAACAATTGAATAAAAAAGGATGTTGTGGAAATTTATGTTTTGCACAAGCCAAAGCATCTAAGTCCTCCTGATAAACCATATCATTCCAATCTTGAGTTGGATCATAAGTTGGTTTTTGATTATGTTCCATGTACTAATTATCATAAAGAGGGTATGGATTCATATCCCAAATAACATTATCTATAGTTGGGTCTTTAAATTCCTCATAAACCATATCATCCTAATTGTTAATTTGATTTGGATTTTTTAGTTTTTTATTATGTTCCCCAAATGGAGTATTTTAGGGAGAATAATAAAAATCCTTAGAAAATATTTCTCTATAGCGTTTCTTAGCAGGATTTTGTGCAGCCATTATATCATAAGTTGGATTATATGTGACTCCACCATAGGTTTATCTAGATATATCCACATAAATTATGAAAGCTCTAAAAAAAAGGTTTAAAGTTCTTTAAACTTTGAAACACTATGTCCAAAGGACAAAGGGTTTAAACATGATCTAGCTTGGTTAAAAGGGGTGGAGATGAATCTCCAAAAAGTATATGCAAAGACTTGATAAAAATACTATATCATCAAATGATAAATTTTAAGTGTATAATACATGCAAAGGTCACATAAAATGACCTAAGAATCAAATTACCAGAATTTAATGTTGAAACGTGTTCCAAGTAGATCTAAGCTACTAAAGGGAAAAGTTGCTAGGTCTTTTATCCAAAAATGGAGTCAAAATCTAGGCTCAAATAGGATATGTGAGGACTAATGGCCAACCAGTGGAAAAAGATCAACTTAAAAAGGATGATTGATTAATCTAACAAACTTGGAATAGTTTAACATAGATAAGGTACATGATTCTAGGCATAAAACATGATCTGATTAGTATAAGATACTAAATAAGAGATGTTTGAAGATAAACTAATTTGACTAAAATAAAAACACAAAACAATATAATTTTAGAAATTTTAGTGACAAATTAACCCAAGTTACATAATCCAAAAGAGGAAGATCTAGGTATCAACCTCACGAATTGAGGTCTAAATTGAAATCAAACAATATTTGAATTTGAACTTATAATAGTTAATCAGGGACTTAACTAAGGATAAATTATAAATTTGATGACAAAGAGCTAGAAATAATTGAACAATGTGACCATGCTAATCTAAGATTCAATAAGGCTCAAGTGATTGGTTGAAAACAAATGATAATGGAAATGTAAGATGAAACAAGACAAGTCTTTTGAAACAAAATGGGTAGCCTAATGGTGTTAACACTCCCAAAAGATGATGTGAAAAATGGTTTATGTTTCAAGACTTCAAGGCACAAGATTTTGAAATGATTTATGCAACATAATGGTACCCTCCTCAATCAAGTGTTACTCCCAATGTTTTGACACAAAAAGAAAATGTTTACTAAGTTAAATCAAAGTGTCATATGGATGACATAATGCCTCCTCTAACAATGGAGTGATGTGGAATCATGAATCATCAAATGACATGGTTTTAAAAATACAAATTTTAGTCTAATACACCAATAAAAAATGACTAAAATACACCAATTATAATCATCCAAATCCTATCAAGGGTATGGCAATGTGGGGTTGACTAAACTAATTATTTTGTGAATGTTCTAGATGGATCAATTGCATAATGAATTTCATGCCAAATGATGTAAAAGAAATGACTTTAATTGGGTGTCTGTGACACTTGGCTTGTTAAAGAAAAGTCTTTCCCTTTTTGTAACCACTACATCCATCACTTGCTCAGTGTAGTGTGATGCCACTGTGAAGATACATCCCATGTGTAACTCCAACACTAGAAGGTGGTTTAACCAATAAAATCTCTAATCCTAGTGGGAGTGGTTAAAGTCAGTTTTGAGAGATGAATCTTCAGGTCAAAGATTCCCTAAAGAACTCATGAGAGGTAATGAAATCCCCCTCACAAGCTAAGATACATGAAATTAATAACACAATAGAAAGACTTTATGGTCACCTCAAGATCACCCAATACTGTTACAATTTTTTGGGGAGGGATTTAAATGAAATTATTTCCATGCCTTGGACTAGGCTCAAAGTGAGATGAGATGGCACTTTTGATCCCAAAAGTTCCCTAAAGGGGACATATGAGAGAGCATACACACACATCTCTTTTCACAAAAATACACAAACAACAAGCAAATTTATAAATAATGAAAGTGAAGTTAATTTCATTAAACCAAATTTAATGTGTTTGATTAGATTTGTTACTATCCTCTTGGATTTAATTTGTGCAAATGGAAATAATTGAAAACCACCCAAAATGAAGTTGGTACTTTTGATCTCAAAGGTTCCCTAAAGGGGATGGATGGGAGAATATACACACACACCCCTATTTACTCAAAGAAGATTAGACTAAACAAATAATGAAAAAAACTTGAAAAAAAAATTGAAGTGTATTCAATTTTATAGAACTAAACAAAATGTGTAGTGGTTTTATTTTACCCCCTTGGCTTTAAGTTGTGAATTTTGAAAGAAACCACAAAAACTTAACCAATAAAACACCCTAAAAAGTTTATTTAAACACCAAAATCAAGGATTTCTAGTTTTTTTTAGACATCCAAATAAAGTGTGAAAAGACTAGTTTATATTGAAATGGTTTTCTCCAAATAGGTCCTACAAAGAAATGGTCCTTGAAGCTTATTTATCAAATGAGATAAGCAACTTTGAAGGGTTAAATCTATCAACCCAAATGCAAAACCACAAAAAAACAAACATGTTAGGTTAGGCAAAGGTTAGAAAAAATATCAATAAAAAAATCAACAAAAAACTTAAAATAAATAAAATAAACTTATAAAACATGCAAACAAGCTAGAAGGTAAAAAAATAAGAAAACCAAACACAAAAATCATAAAAACCCACAGTCAGTAATTTAGCCATAACTTTTAAACTACACATCTATCTATCACAATTTTTTTTTTGAGGTTATTTATAGGTCCAAGGCCTACCTATATGAAAAATTTTAGGTCAAACCAATTAATTAAAAAAATCTATGATCTTTGTACTAATTTTTTTACCAGAAAATTAAAAAATATAAAGTGATAGTCACTAAAAGAACTACAACTTCTAAAATATAAAGAATTTTTTTGTGAAACTTTTAGAGAATATCAATGACATATTTATATATATGAATAAAAAAATTTAGACAAAAATTTTAATCAAATAAAAAGTTATGAATTTTTATTTGTCATTTTTAATCAAAGGAAAAACAACAAAAAACATAATTAAAACTATAAAATATAAAAAAGTTTGTGGGTTGTGCTCTCATGAAGATAGTCCCACCCAGTGTGCCATTTGGTGATTAAGGAATTTTAATAAATATAAGATGATTAGTATTATGTTAATTTCAAAATGAAATAAAAATGAGATAAACACACTAGCATAACATCTCTAGGCCTAGATCTTAGGGAGAGCTTAATGAACAAACAACAATTGAAAAACCAACTAAAATGCAAAGAACAAAAATATTTACCTTCCTTGAGAGATCCAAATGATTTATTCATTAGATTAATCATATTTTTCTCAAAATGTCTTCATCAATGGGGATTGGCTATCTCCATTTCCTCGTGGCACCATTGTTGAATGCTTGGCTTGGTTGATATTGCTTGGCTCAATTTCAACATTATAACACTATGATTTTAGCTTCATGAATCTATTCCTGAATTATAACTCTAACTTGATTGAGATCCTAAAATAAAGAGCTCTAGGATTGATTTTATATGCTTTTAAATCCCTTAGAATGGGTTAAATATGACCATGGTTAAGTTTATTAAGATTGGTTGAGTTTGGCATATTCTTTTAGATATTATCCAAAAGGGACAACTCACAACCATGGTTGAGTTTACTAACATTGGTTGAGTTTGGAATATTCTTTTAGATATTTTCCAAAGGTGACAACTCAAAAAGGTAAGATGCTCTTGAATTTCCTTTTTAGTAATTAATTTAATTGATTTATTAGCTCATGGGTGAACTGAATTAGGATTTGAAATTGATTTAACTTGCTAATTGATTTTGATTAGGGTGTACAAATTAATTAATCATTTTTAGGCATTTGGTAATTTTTTTAATTTTAATTAATTTAATGTATGTATTTGACTTATTTAATTTATTTATTAAGTCAAATTGATTTAATGCAAGGTTATGAAGACAAATTCAAGACTAATATAAATTACTAGGCTAGGTATTCAATAATTGGCAAGAATTGGTCTAAAGTTAGATATGAAGCCATTGGTGTCCAAATTTAGCTGTCTATACTAACTACCTAACCTAACCTTAGAAAGTGACCTTACCTCAACCTTGACCTCTTAAACCTTGGAGATCATCTTTCTCTAATAACTAAACCCACCTTGGAGATCACTCTTTCTCCACTAACCTTGACCCTTGAGCTAACCTAATTATAAGGATCACCTTTCTCCAAAAACCTTACCAAACTAACTAAACCCACCTTGGAGATCACCCTTTCTCCACCAACCTTAGGAAATCACCCTTTCTTCACCAACCTTGACCCCTAACTTAACCTAACCATGGAGATCACCTTTATCCAAAAATTTAACCCACCATGGAGATAAACTTTCTCCACAACCCTCACCAAACTAATTGTTGACCCTTTGGAGATTGCCTTTCTCTAGAAATTGAACCATGGAAATCACCCTTTCTCCACCAACCAAACTGACCTATCAAATATCACCTTTATCTAACCAACTAACCTATTTGAGAGTAGCTTATTCTACCTCAACCAACCAACCAACCAACCTGGAGATTGCCCTTTCTCCACCATCCAAAATAACCATCACCTAACCAACCTTGCCATTGACCATTATCAATCCAACATTCTCTTTTCCACATCTAATCAAACATTAGAAAGTAACTAGGGGACATCTTCACTCCTGATTGGCCTAAACCATTTACATGAGTATGGATTTTGGGTATTATTAAAACCTAAGACCCTAAATTCTTTGTAATCATGTCAAGTTTTTTTGGTTAAACCAAGTTCTTGGTCATATTTCTAACTTAATCTCATCCCTTAATCTCAACCACCTTCATATCATTCTTTTGAGTATAACCAACTAAAACTAGATCATGTGATTATCCATCATAATCCTAGCCTAATCTTAAACATAGGTACCATTACTCTACCCATGGCATATTTCTCATGGTACTTTTCAACCTTTACAGGGTGGATTCCCATGGTCTTTGTCACTTGAACCTCTTTTACCCATCATCAACCTTCTTATGCTATGGTTTTTACCCCATAAAGGAAAGCCTTCAAGCCAATAGACTTTTCCATTTCTAAAATAGCATAAATATCAATTTAGGATACCACATATCACTAGGGTTAAAATATCTAGCATTGCAGACTACTCCCTTTAAGGAAAACTACCTATAACCATGAACATTACTTAAAAAAGATATACTTATCCCTTTAAGGATAACTATCAAACATTCACAACTCTAAAAGATTAGACCACTCCCTTGAAGCAAGGCTACTTCAACTTTTTCAAAATCAATCGCCTAGAAGCTTCCCACATCGATCAACTTCCAAAACCTATCCAAAAAATAAAATTAATCAATAGACCTCAAGTCAAAATAAAAAAAAACAAATCAATCCCAAGGAATCTACATTCTAATTTCATTATAGTATTAGTATACTTCCCGCATCGATCAATATACACCTTATACAACATGGACTTGTCTATCATGGTACTTAGGTCACCTACAGAAGGGACAAGACATCCTCACAAAAAGGTCACAATACCACCCATTCATTATTTTCACCCATCTCCATTTACCCTCTATCAAGTCAAGGGATTTTGAGCTTACTTGACACTTTGTGATTAAGCTACCTTGTTTTAACCAACCAACCAAAAAAATTGCAAAGCATAAAGGGTTTATGTTTATAAGTCCATGTATCTTGTCATTATGGTCTTTACCAATTAGAGTGTTTATCCTCCTCCTTTTACCTATTGTGACACTTGTCAAGATGCATGTATTTCATTTAAGGTCTTTGAACCTTCAACTACTAAGTTTTGCACCCTTTCACTAGGAAATGGGGCATATTTTTACCAAACCAAGTGGTACATAAAATTGGTAAACCTATTTGAACACCACACAACCAACTTGGAGATTACCCTTTCTCCACCAACCAAACATTTTTGAATAACCAACCACCTATTAGGGAGTAACTTATTCTCCCTCAACCATTGGATATCACCCTTCTCTACCAACCAACCAAATAGGAGATCACCCTTTCTCCACAACCTTTTGCACCACCCAACTAGGAGATCACCTTTCTCCACCAACCTTGACCTTTTGATCCAACCCATTTGGGAGTAGCTTATTATCCATTAACCATTGAACCATTGGAGATTACCTTTCTCCACCAACCAACCTTCTCTGCTTCACATTTTTTATCAACCAACCCAACCATTGGATATTACCTTCTTCATCAACCATTAACCCATTGGGGATTGCCTTTCTCTACCTCACTTGGACTTGGCCATTTTGGCCCAAAATTTTGCATATTTTTGTGATGACCTTGCCTTGGTCTCTTTGACTACATCAACTGTATTTCCATGCTTAAATTTTTTTGAACTCACACCACTTCGTGTATACCCAACCAATTGGTCTCTTCTTGGGAGCACTTCCTACCTCAGATGTACCCATTAACCTTATCTAGGAGACTAAAAAGTGTACCTAGCCACCATGTTTGAATATGACCATATGGTACATTGGTCACTTATCCCTTAGAACCAACCTTAATTTTTACCAATCATGGCAATATTGTTTATGCATGATCTTGACTATCTCACTTAGTCACATTTGATGTACTTGTCTATGCTTTAATACCTAACATTTTACCACCCTATCATACCCAACCTTTTCATCCACCTACCCACTCATAAAACATACACCTGATTTAGTTTTATCTCATCACTTCTTGGTTTGAAGGGGAACACCTCCTCCCATACTTGGGGAAACCTTGACCTTAAACCAACCTTCACCCTCACCTACACATGTAATCTATTTTTTGTTTTGTTGCTTACTAATACAAACTACATAACAAAAAGGGGTAAAATGTAGAAACTAAAAATTTGTAAACCATAATTTCAAATGTTGAAACACCCACGGACCACCTTAAGACCTCCTTGGGACCAATTTGACCCTTTCACCCCTAGGCAAACTAACCATGGTTAGTTTGACCAACTAGTTAAAGCCAACCCTTTAACCATTTTTTCACCTTTATCCTTGACCATTGATGGTCAATATGACTACCAATGGTCACCTTGACCATCAATGGTCAAGTTCCACTGCATAAACCACAAAAATTTAAACCAATCCACCTTACTTTTCTAAAAATAACCTATTTAAATTTGTGTACAAATCATTACATGCACAATTTATAATTAGAAGGCCCAATTAACATATTTTTGAAATTATCCTTCCTTTCCTATAAGAGGATAGGAGTGGAAAACTTAAAAAAAGGACAAGGGCATAGATCATTAGGAGTAGATCATTAGTTTCTTATATAGGTACTTATAGTAAGGCTTCTGAATAAACCAACATCAACCATCAGTAGTCAACCATCAACCACAAGCTAAGTATTTTTCTTATCTAAGTTTCAATTATTTAGTTTCAACCTCAACCTTACACCTATCCACTAACATGACTTCCTTGATCAAACTTTTTAGAAAACTACCTAGTCTGATAGTAACCATCAATGGTCACCCTAACCATTGATGGTCACCTTAACCATCGATGGTCACCCTGACTACTGATGGTCACTATGTAAATTTACTTACATAAAAACCAACAATCACCTACCACCTAAAAACCTCAATCAAAACCTTTTTTTCTTGGTCCTTATTATAATATAGACCAAAAACACCAACCTGACAATGACCTAAACCTTCTTTTGATAGTTTAACATTAACCTAAATTTTATCTTGTTAATATAAGTATTTCTTTTGAATAGTATTTATTCTACCTATATTAAGTACTTTCATTTATGTTATGTAACCTTCTTTTAGAATCATTAACTTGTTTTAAAAGGTGGATTGATAGCCTCCAAGGAAGCATGTGCTTCTTAGATCTTGATTTCTTGGCAATACACCTTCCTACCTAACTAACACAACCTTTATTTAGTCTCTTTCTTATGCAGGTCATCCTCCCAATCCAAGAAGCTCTCAAAACAATCTAGATTATGAAGTGAAAACCAAATCCAAGTTATACCAGCCTTACCCTTTTTTTGTTTTACTCTTTCTTCTAGAGGAAATAAAGCAAAATTTTTGCATAACACCAGGTTGGATAGGTATCTATTGGATCAAGAATTCAAAATAGGAGTTATAAATAGTAATCTATATATAAATTCAGAAGATGACCATCAATTGATAGTAGTTATCTATATGGATGACATCATCTTTGGTGGAAATAATGATAACATGACCAAGGTATTTATATAATTAATTAATAAAGAGTTTGAGATGTCCATGCTAGGATAACTATCAATCTTTCTTGGGTTGAAAACTACTCAATCTAAAAAAGGTATATTCATTTCACAAGCCAAGTAAATAAGATAGATGTTGAAGAAGATTGAGATGGAATATTGTAAGGTAGTTAGTACACCTATGATCACAAGGTTTAAGTTGAGCAAGGAAGATGAGTCTCCAAAGGTCAATTATATGTCATATAGGTTAATGATTGGAAGTTTTATATACACCACTACCTCTAGACCTAACATAATTCAAGTAGTAGGTCTTGTAGGAAGGTTTCAATCATATCCAAAGGAAAATCATTTGAAAGTAGTCAAAAGGATACTCAAGTATTTGAAGGGTTCTATGGAGTATGGGTTATGGTATCTAGGAAGCAAGGAGTTTAATTTGATAGCTTATATAGATGCAGACTAGGTAGGAAGTCTAGATAATAGGAAGACTACTAATAGAGGATCTTTCTTCTAAGGTGGGTGCCTAGTTTCATGGATAAGCAACAAATAAGAATCAATATAATTATCCACTTGTGAAGCTGAGTACATTAACTTCATGTTTCACTTAGGTCCTATGGATGTGATAGACCCTAAAATACTACAAGGTGGAGTATGATGGGCTTAGCTCTATCTATTGTGATAACATAAGTGCAATAAACATCTCAAAGAACTCAATAATGTACTCATGGACTAAGCACATTCCCATTAGGTATCATTTTATAAGAGATAAGGTAAGTGAACAAAGTGTCAGACTTGAATATGTTTTTACACAGGATTAGATTGTGGACATTTTGACCAAACCATTTCCAAAGGTAATATTTGAACACTTAAGATAGTAATTGGGTGTAATTCCTGCCCCAAACAATCATTGAAGAATGTAAGTAATTAGGGGGAGATAATTATATGGTTAATTAGCTCAAATATTAGGTGAATTATTTCAAGAAGGTATACATGTAGATAAGGGGAGCATGTGTGCATTATGACTCATAAATTCATAGTCCTATGTGTTTAGTATTTTAGTTATAAGGAGTGTGATCCAAGGAGTTGAAAAAATCACTTTGTCATTTATGTAAAAGGGGGATAAAGTTTAGAATGAGGTAAAAGTTTATTATTGAGAGAAGTTCTTAAGATTAGTTTCCATCAATGAAAAATGGGAATATTTTTTAGTATCATCATTGATTTCAGTGGTACATCTTGAATGAGGTTGATGTCATTGAGAGAGTGTGCCTAGTTCGTAGTGTGTTGATGTGACAAAAGGGAATTGATTGATTGTTTTCACTAAATTATGTTGTCATGAAATATAATTTTAAGTCAAATAATGAATTATGGTTTCATGAAGGTATAGGTCTTTGAGTAGCCTAAGCCTAGCCAAGGCATGAAAAGACCTTATGAGAAAGTATGAGCATGGTGTCTTGGTGAGATGAGTGAACATAGGAATTAATGGTTGTATGAGGTTACTTGATCATGTATGAGAGGCATTGGATCACTCATGAGAGTATCAGGGTGAGTCTACAAGGGCATGACCTACAAATCAAGTTTGTAACTAGGCCACTTCTAGATCCTACTTGGCATAATGAGGTATCATGATATGTTGTCAAGGCATGTGAAGGATGTATGGTAGTGTTAAATAATGATAGAGGTTTATTTATTATGTGATTTATGTGGATATCACATGGAAAGAGGCATGAAGGTCATTTTTAAGGCCTAATGTGGTTTGTAGGTCAAGGTCTAGAGATCAAAGAGAGAGAGAGAGAGAGTGTGGCCTAATGAGGGGTCATGATCAGATTTCAATATGTTTGAGATCATGTAATAATTTTCAAAGGTGAAGTATGTTTTATAAGTTTTTTCATGTAGTTTGAGGTCATAATATGAAAGATAAGGCATGTAAAGTTGTTTGGAGGTCTCTCTAGTGCTCAAAATGAAAGGTTCTCAACCTGAGAAGAATTTTCTTGTGATCATTAGCTTGTAAAAAATTTACATGGGAATATAATATATTCATGGTATATGGGGAAGGGTAATAACTAAAAACTATAGGCATTTTTTTTGGATTGAGTGACTATGCTTTATAAATGATTATTAATAATGAAAATAGGTTTAAACCCTCTTAAAACCCTAATAAGGACCTGATGTTGATGATGTTGATAAAAAATGCCTATAATGGATTGGTATTATCAATTAAGTTATTTGAGGTTATATTAAACTCTCCTAGGAGCCTCTAGGTGTGATTGAGTTGTTAGGTGTGTGAGTAGACCCTATAAGAAAGTGTTAATTTCTCAAAGATTTACTATAGTAGTCAGAGTTGACCAAGTCAAAGTATGAAAATAGATAGAGGATGAATCTTGAGACATGTATTTTATGTAAATTAATGTTTATGGATAGGATATATGCTTTATGTGAGTAAATTTTGTGTTTTAATTTGGCTAATCGCTAACAAGCCTAATGAAGAAGAATAATGAAAAACCCAGGCAATAGTGAGAAGATGAATTTGAATATGTTATCTTGATAGAGTGATGAAACCAAGTGCATGGAGATGTTTTTTTGGACTGGTATTACCTATTAATTCTTTGTATATTTTTTTTAAGGTGGGTATAGTGGTGAAAATGTTGAAGCCAAAATGGCTTTTTTGACTCAATGAGGTCTATGTTTAGTGAGGTCAACAAATTAGTCTGTAATACCAATAATTTACAATAGATCATATGGTTTATATATTTTAAGATGGTATGTATATATTATATTATAATATAAATTTATCATAATTCATTTAATATGTTCATATAGGTGCTATAGGTTTGAGTCACCATGACTAGTTTTTGAGGCTAGTTGGCAGTTTTGAGTGAGCAAGTTGTAGAAGTGTTTTTGAGTCTTTTTGCCCTATGTAATGAAGTATAATTCACTTGGTGAAGTTTTTATATGTCTTTTATTTTATTTTGATGTGATTTATTTTCAATTTTGTGTGTATAAGTAATGTATTATCTTCATTTGTTCAAGATAGGCATTTCTATTTATGTGAAGGCCTAATGTAAACAATACTAATGATGTGCTTCAAGTGGTGGTTGGAGATAAAAAATGTCATGGAACTAATATTATATTATTGGACGTATATTTTATTGGAATATTAAGTGTTTTTTCCATGTGTGTATTTTTAAATTTTTCTAAGGAGATAAAAGGGTAATGTGTACTAATGAAGGCCTAATTGAATTAGGTCTCCTTAAGCCTTAAAAGAGGTTTTGATATTCTAAGTTGAGTAATAACTATTATAATTATTTATTAATGTATTAAATTAATTATAAGACCTATTTTAATGGTATTAAAATTTTGAAAGTGTGTATTTCCAACTAAGAGGTGTGTGAGCTAGAGGGTTATACAAGAACAAGGCCAAATAGGCCTAATTGACTAGTTAGAGAATAAGGGAGTGCAAGTAAAGGAAATAAAAATTTAAAGAGACTAGTGAGGTATTTTATACAATTATATGGATTTATATAAAATGTAATGAATATATAACATGGGTATTATAGATGAATATCAAGGTCATATGACCTAATCTATCTTGAAGAGACCTAGTTGAGCAAAGAAGACTAGAAGGCAATTTGAAAGAGATAGAAGAGCGAGAAGAGATAAAAAAGGTTATAATAATATATTGTGTGAGAAAAAATGTTTTATAAAGGTGATAATTTTTTTCATGTGGATGATTTAGTTCTAATTCATCTAGGGGGTTGGTGCCTTCATGCAAGTTGTTGCTTGTTAAAGCATAGTTGAGTGGGTGCATGACTAGTTGGGGTTGGTTCTCCATGTGGAGTTGGTGATTCCTAAATATTGGTTTTTTTTAATTATAATAATATATTCCATTTGTATATATCAATGGGTTGTCTTTTACTTTAGGTTTTCCCACTCAAATAAGTGTTTTATGTGCTATGCTCTTGTCTCATGCTCATATAAATAGTTCTTGATGTGTTGCTAGTTAACTATATTAATTTGATGGTTCATGAATGATAAAGTAAAGTTTTAAATTTTTTTGAAGACTTATTCACCCCTCTCTCAGTCATTTTTCTCACAACATAAATTCAAGGTTGATCAAGTATAGCTTTATTAGTATTTTGGAAAAGTGACTATTTACTTATTTTTAACCTTTCCCTTCCCCCCCATTTTTGTTTTACCCTTGATCTACCATTTTTGGTTATGATCAAGGATATTTTACCAATACATTACTAGACAACCTACTAATTTTCTAACCATGATCGTAAAAAATACTTGAGTGTTTTCATTCTTGAAATTTTTATTTTTTTATTTTTTATTTTTTTCACATTTCAAGAAATGATAACATAATGATAAATTAGGAAGTGGTTGTTCTAATTCATCTACATCACTTGAATAAGCTATAAATTTTATTATAATCATTAATTTATTTTTTTATGATACTTATAAAAACATATCTTATTTGTAAAATCATGAAGACAAGTCTCCCATTATTCTATAAAATATTCAAATTTCATGTATCTCGAGGCTTCTTAATTATCGCACAAATGTTTTACCATCCATGTTATTCTATCTTTCATGGTCAAAACATCTCTCTAAAATATAATTGATATTTATGATCAACACCACCTCCATAAACAATCTTAACATGTATTTCATTAATCCTTATCTTAATTTAAAATGCGGTCTAAATCTATTTAATTATGATTTTCCTAACCAAAGGAAAATGCTAGGAAGATCATGTTGCAACCAATTTTTTTAGTAAACCAATGATTATAAAATTATGATCAATAATACTTTTATACTAAACTCAAAAATTATATGAGTTAGTTTGAAAATATTATATCAAAAGGGTAACAAATTATCCATGAACATGGGTTGTTTTAAAACCTTTCACCTGATATCTCATTTGCATAATTTCACATATTTACTAAGGTTATTTGGTTCAGACATGCATACAAATAAAAATTGATAAATAATGAAAAAAACTTTCTTATGAATGGATATGGATCAATTATTAGTATATTTATCACTAATGGAATATTTATTATGATAGTAAGAACTACCTTAGATTGGTTTTATTATTATGGTTGATTTCAAGTATGGTCCTACTACAATCCTTGATTATGGATGGAAAAAACAAGTGATAAAATTGTCATTTCATTATTTTTTTAGATCGATGCTCAGGGTTGAGGGGTCCCTATCCCATTCACTTTTAACTAGAGATCCAACTAGTTTGGGACATAATCAAGGGCCCAGATCTCCAAGAAAATACCAATGAATGACCACAACTAGCCTAAGAATACCATCAATGGCCATAACCAACCCAAGAATACCAATGATCAGCCACAACTAACCCAAGAATACTAATGATCAACCACTACTAGCCTAATAAAGCTAATGATCATCCATAATTGGCCCATGAATACTTAATGATTGAACACATATAGATTCCCATACCAAACTAATATTTGAACTTGGATGGTGCTTAAAACAACCAAGTCACTTTACTGACTCACCCACATCTCATTGATTAAAAATTTAATCTACATATAAATATTAATGGGGTTGGGATTGGGTTTATAATGTTTGCCAAAAAACTTACATCTGAGTCACCCCATTATGATCTACATGGAACACATGGATAATTTTGACCCCCACCTCAAGGGGTCCCCATGGTCAATTCAAAATGTAGGTGAGCATCTACCCCAAGCTTTGATGTATCATAGGGTGCTCCATAGGAATTAAATTCAAGACCTAGGTGATTGAATTTATTGATCTTATCCACTCGAGCTAACCCTTGGGGCTATAAAATTTAATCTACATTAGAATTTTAATGGGAGTGGACCTAGATCCATTTACCAAATTATCCAAATATGAATCACCTTATTATGATCTATGTGGAACACATGGAAAAGTTCAACCCATACCTCAAGGTGTTCCCATGGCCACTTCAAATTTAGGTGATCATCTACCCCTAAGCCTAGATGCATCATAAGATGCTCAGTAGGAATTAAACTCAAGACCTAGGTGACCAAAGTCATTGATCCTATCTACTCGAGCTAACCCTTGGGGCTAAATTATCATTTCATTGTTATACACTAGTTAAACTAGTGTATTAATAGAGTTGTGTATATGAATACCACTAAAATATAAATAATATGGGATAAGGTTGGTATTATTTGTTATTGAAGATTCTCAAATCTAATAAAATGTTAATATTGGGGTGGAGACCACCATGAATGGGCCTAGTATTCTAATAATTGGATGAGTGGTTGTCAGAAATGTTTAGATCAAGGAATTATATTGTTCCAAGTATAAGGTGTATAATTATATGAAACATAACTAAATTTATATGAAAAACAAAAAGACATAGCCAAAATATCTTGATTTGGTAGCCATAATTCTCTTTTAACTATAAATAATATTTTCATGATTTTATTTGCATCCATTTATTCTTTATGTATGTTAGATTATTTGTACAAGCAACTTGGAATTCATACTCATGATTTCAAACATAAAAAAATGGTCAAAACCTTTTTTTTGTTTTTTATTTAATTATTTATTCCTTTAAATTTTTTAAAATTATAATCTCTTGCTCTTATGCTGACACAAAACTGATATCTAATTGGCATTCATTAAAAAAAGCCATAAAAATAATAATTTATTTCAACATAGTTCCTCTATTATTTTCTCATTTGTTTTAAAAATCTGAATTCACCATTGATCCATGATTTTAAATAAAATAAGATAATGTACGTAAAATCATCAGACAAAGAGGTTAAATATTAGATTCAACTTCTTCAAGATTATAAGCAAATGTAAATTGTCTGTCTGTAAAAATGGATGGAGAAATAATAGATTCTTGTAGTTCATGGATCTTAGATTTGAGGGTTACAATCTCTTGGTATTCAATAATTAAATATGAATTTATCATTCACCATGCATTAACATTGATAGTTGGATATCCTTGAAAAAGGTTTTCAGCCATTGTTTTTTTACAATGTTACATTTTTTTATTTTGATGTTTTTTGGGTGGTAATTATTCCTTTGGAATATATTTCTATTTTGAAAAATAACTATTCTATATAAGAGTCCTAAAATAAATATTTATTAAATATATTCCTAAATAAAAGTTGGTGTCCATGAAATTTTTTATATCAAACCTCTTCTTCTCTGAATGCTTATAGGAGTAAAACAAATTTGATCAATTTTAAATCTTAATCTAATTACTGGAAATTTAAATCACATGTTTGCTGAAAATGAAAACACATTTTTATATAATTACTAAACATTTTAATTGCTTATTCTAATTATTGGTAAATTAAAATTCTAAATTATAGTTGTTGGGAATTAAAAAATTTGATCTACTTGAAAGAATTTGAAAATTCTAATCTAATTGTTGAAAATAAAAACACACCTTGAAGTAAATTAAAATCACACAATTGTTGAAAAAAATTAAATCAAATAAACTTATTTTCTGAAGTGACCAAATGAAGGGTAATGAAACATGACTAGGAATATATAACAAAAATTAATTTTTATAATTCTCTAATAACACTAGTGTCCCTGGTAATGGTGCCAAAAGTGATGAGTGTCATCAATATTCTTCATTTAATCAACTAAATTCAATAAATATCATATCAAAACAAAGTTGGTGTCTAAAGGCTATATGCAATAGGGAAAAAAAAACATTCCTGTAATAGTTATTTGATCAACAACATGCTTGCATGAATTGAAATTACAAAATTAAACACACTTGGATAAATTCAAATTGCATAAATCCTACACACATTGCATAAAGGTAAATACACTTGCATAAATGGAAAAACACTTGCATAAATGTAATCACACTTGTGTGAATGGAAACTAAACAATTTTTGGTCTATGGATCCAATTAATTTGCAAATTAGATGAAACTCTAAACATAAAACAAATACTCAAAAATTAAAATAAAACATAAATAAATCTAATTTAGAAAATATAAATACAAAATAACCTTATTCCTTAGGTTGAGTTGGCCCTTGATATTTTATGTAGAGATAATGTGAAATGTCTCCAAAATATCCTTAATTGGCTCTAGACTTGTCAAAGATCTCACCTAATGCTTTATTTTGTCTTCAAGGTTCCATCTCCTTCTAGTCTTTCCCTCAGGTCCTTTGGCTTAATAGACTCCTTAAATATATACATATATATTTATCTCTTAGAATAAATTATTTATATAATTTAAGTCTCTTATGACACTCACATTAAGGCTCTACCTAATTTCATTGACAAACTTCCTCTCTTGCTTTCACTAGCTTTTCAGTAGGTAAGTCTCTTAGGTCTCAAGGACCAAAACTGGACATAGGCATCAAGGAATAAAAATTATATCATTAATGGTATTAGGTAATATTATTACACCTATATTAACCCATTGTATGTTCTCAAACACACTTCACCCTTCCATTCCACACACACGGATCATAATGGTCTCTTAAGGCTTATAGCCTTTTTTCTTGTTTTTCCCTTGGTTTGTAAAATCTAATAACTCTTATGAGGATATAAGAGTACATTAGATCACTCTATATATTCCTTCAAATATTCATGAAGTTTCAAGAACTATTTCATTCACTTTCACCACCTTATATCCTCCTCTACTCTCTAATGAGCCTCTTTTAGGCCTAATTAGCCATATCTCATAACATAATCTTCAAAATTCATACAACTATTGACGATACCATCCTAAAAACTATTCTTCCCCATGGAATTATACATCAAACTAAAAAGTTTTGTTTTATTTCCATGATTACAATCAAATTTATTTCACCTTTTGTAGTTGCTAACCTTAAACTAGGGTTCCTGGACTGTGACAAGCCTGAGAGGGATCAAAATGCTCTTATTTGATCTTGAGAGGTTTTAAAAGCTTGAAATGACTTGTTTTAGGACTGATGAACCTATCTCCACCTTTCCAAGGCTTTAGATCATCTTTATCATATCCCAATCACTCTCTATACGTGAAATTGATAGGGTTCTCATAACATAATTCTACCTTTACAGACCTGAGGGTTGACACCAACTACCTTAGTTTTATATTTTGTGAGAATAGTATATCAACTTCCCAAAAACTTTACACTATTTCCATGACTCAATCATTATTCTAATACTCTTAATCACATTCAAACATACAATCCATAGTCCTATTTTGACACAGTTTGTCTGTGTAAGGGAATACAGGGTCAAAAAGTGCATTGGGCCTACCAAGATGCTTGAAATACTTATTAAAAGTTTCCCATTACCACATTATAGTTCTCACTCATCTTAAAATCATAAAAAACTTCTAACAACATATCAATCCACCATCAAACAAGACTCTTGTCTATGCTAGACAAAATAGGGTACTTACATGGTTCTTAACTTATGTGAGTAGATTACCTTCAAGACTGTATATTTAGTTTTCATCCTAACCTTATAATCAAGAAACTAATGAAACAACCAATACTACCACTTAACAACCAATATCTTAACATGTTGATGGTCTATGTCTTCAAAACCAAACATTTATCTTCATTCCTTAACTGTGACAATAGTCTATAGGGTTTAACTTACACAACTACCTTTTACTCTAAGTTCATCCATTTTTTATGCCCTCTCAATCACTTAAAGGTATACATAATTTCAACATATGCAGGGGTTTAATGCCATAACTATTTCTAACTCACTTACCTATATAAAACACATAATTGGATTTTCCTTTTAAAGACTGTGACCTACAGTCCTTGATCTAAACCTAGAATCTAATGAAACAAAAATAAGGTCATGGAATTATGGGACTTATAAAGGAAACATATGATTTATACAATAAATATACATTGAAAGGAGAAAACACACTTAATAAACTTTCATTTATTCATTCATTTTCTCTCAATTACAATGCAATCCTATCATAGACTTGTGCCTTTCTTTGAGGATTTTTATTCATGCTTCCACTCTCTAGTTTTTCTTCCCTATGGATATATATTTCTCTCCCTTAATACCATCCAACTCTCGTACAACTTGTTTTTACCTAACTTCTATGTTGGTCACCTAGTTATTTACAAAACAACTTCTTCTTGTCAACTCAATGTAGGATTAGTAGTTTTACTACTAAACATGAATTATTAATCTAATGAATTAGAAATATATGACTCCTAATTACCATTTACATTAATTTTACATATTTAACCAATATTTACTCATCTAACCACCTTAGACCATCTTCATAGTCACTCTTGACTAGGCTACATATTTGAATTTTAAAATTCCTTATTTTTGAGGGAAAACTCCTAGAAGCTATTTGACATATCCTTATGAATAAAAATGGACTCCATAGACATAAATGGACCTTAGAAGGTCCCTCACACACTTTTACACCCAAAATTGACCAACCTTGACCAGTTGTTGACAATAAATAAAAAATGATGTTTCCTAGCTTGATGTTGTTGCATCATACTCCCCAAGAGGGAAAAAGCTTGTGCCACCAACTTTATTTCATACCTTCCAGTTTGTTCTTTGAGGTTCCTTCATGTTCAATTTATTTTTACTCTTCCTTTTTTGCTCCTTTATTTTTGTTAAACTTTTGTATTTCTTCTTTTTGGCTTTATCTAGTTCCCTTATCATTACATCTTCTACCTCTATAAGGTGTTCCAAATAAAATAATTCATCATTTTATCATTGTTATAATTTTTAAAAGTCACCTTAAACTTCATCATACTCAGCTACAATGAAATGGTGTTTATTCCTCTTTCTCTTGCTTGTGTTATGGCTTGTTTCTTCATAGTTTTCTCTTGTTGCTTACTTTTTTAGTGATTTTTGTTCTTTGACATGCTAACATCTCCTTACTTAGGATATAATGGTATCAAATGCATGTCAAACTATATAATTTATTTCATGATACTCTCTTATATTTCCTCTGCTTCAAATTTTTCCTCTTTTTGATACCTCTTCTTATGGTCTTACTCATTGTGCAAGAGTAATTTCTTATTCCATTCATCCTCAACATATTAAAATATGATTTAACCAATATTTGAATTTCCTTGTCCATGATTATAAAATATTAACTTAGATTTAAGTTTACCAATTGAATAACTTGCCTTGTTTACTTATTCATACTCCCTTTGCTTGCTTGCTTGTGGCCATGTTTATATAACTCCTTATGTTTATCTTTTCTCCTCATCTTTTGATTTTTCTTGGAGTTCATCCTTTGCCTTTTACTATTGTATTTAACCTTAATATAGTCCCTTTGATGGAATAATAATGTTGTCTAACATCTCCAACTCTTCTTTTAATTTGAGTGCATCCACCTCTTCAAAATCCTCATTAAATCTTGGTCCACATTGCTTTTCATCTTCTTGGGAAACTTGATCTTTGCCTTGTGCTTATAATTTCTCATTTGTGAGACTCATATCAATATCCTCATACTAAAAACCATGTATATCAAGCATTCTTTGAGGAGTTTCATTCTCACTTTGCCTTGCTACACACTCATTCATCAATTCAATTATTTCCATGTAAAAGAGATATTCATAATTAGAGTCAAGTTCAATTAAATCATCATTAAAAAATGTTAAAAATAAACTTTGAAAAAACTTATCATTTATGCACCCATATTATTACTTACATGGTTGTGTCTTCACTTATTTGGCTTGATTTTCTTACACCATCTTAGTTATTTACTTAGTATGCTTTTATTATTCCTTAATATTCATTTTTTATTTGGGATTAACCTATAATATGATCCTCTTGTTCTCATTTCATGATATTTACATCCCACTTTCTACCTTGTACCTTTGTATATTTCCATTTCCCTCTCATTTCCTCTCCTTCATGCTTCTTGCCTTGGTTATCTACCATTCCATCTTGGTGTTCCTTACCATTTGTTCCTTATTTACATATTTTTGCTTATTTTCCACCTTTACTCTTTCTTGGATTGACCTATTTCTTTAGGTTCACCTCTTCTTTCTCAACACCCATGTTTTTCAGCCACTCAAGCCAAACATATGCATGCCCTTATTCTCTTCTTGAGGGCTGAAATTTGTCCTTCTTTCTCCCAATATAAATATTAGACTTTTATTATCATAGATGAAATAAAAATCAACACTTAGAAATTCATATAAATCTAAATATGACTGTTACAAGCTTAGTTCTTCATTCATGTCTTCACATTTTGGATTCTTGTCTACATGGTCAGCTATTTTGTCTTTTTTGCATGCTTATTATCTTTTTTCAGGTGCTAGACTTGAAAATTCATCATAGTATTCATCTTACACTTTATATTCAACATGTGGAATGTATCTAATATCCACCATTTTATCTTCTACAAGAGGTTTTCTTTCTTTATCATCCTCTTTCCACTTGATGGGTGATGTTCTCAGACCATCCTTTACCATATTTGAGGCCTTATGCTTGGCCTTCACCCATTATTTCTTCATACCTACATACATAAACTTAAAATCAATTTTATCATATAAAACAAGAGACCATATAGCCTCTTTGAATGTCCTTTTCATAGAAAATTTCCATCTCTTCTTGTCTTCACTTTCATGTGTTTTTCTTGGCACTTCTCTCTCCTTATTCTCTTAAATGAGAAATATCTTATCTATCTCTTTCTCTTGTTGTTAAATTATAAACATCTCATCTCTCATGCCTCTTTGGGATGCCTTATCTTTCTTCTCATTCGTTAATACACTCACCTTGTGCCTTATCTCTTTCACAAGTGACTCTAGTGTCCACTTCACCTTTCTTCTCACATTTTAACCAATTCATTGGCTTATTTGTCCTTTCCAGAGCTTCACCATGATATATATATATTACTAATACTCTACCATAATTCTCTTCTCATGTCTTCCACTTCTCTCTATACATCCATCTTCTCACTTTTTCTTTGCTTTCTAAGCATATCTAGACCTTCCTCTTAGAAACATTATCAATATTTCCTCTTAGACCTATATTGGTTTTTTCATATTATTTTAGTCATATATGTAGGACCTCTCCTTATCCTTCTTGAATCTCTCTTGGAGTCTTTACTCTTCTCTCTTCTTGAGTTCTAATGTTCTTTCTATGTCTTCTTCACTAGTCCTCTCTTCACTAGCTTTGAGTCCTTCTCATAGGACTTTAGGGATTTATGCTATTCTCTTTATCAGTATTATACTCCTCTATTCTTACCTCAACATATCAGACCTACAACTTTCTTCTCCCACAATACCCTACAATGTTACTTCACACACATTCCTCATAACATGATATATTCATCTTAAATCAACAAGCTTGAATAACTTAAAATAAATGCAACCAAAATCTCACCTTAATCTTATACCAAATGATGTAGAGATAAGGGTAAAAGTATCTAAAATATATTTAACTAGATCTAGACTTGTCAAAGATCTTGCTTGATGTTTTGTTTTATCTTCAAGGTTCCATCTCCATCTAGTCTTTCCCTCAGGTCCTTGGGTTTAATATCCTCCTTCACTATGTAACTATCTAATTGTCTCTTAGAATCACTTATTGATATAATTTAACTCTCTCATGACACTCACATTAAGCCTTTACCTCATTTCATTCACAAACTTCCTTTCTTGCTTTCATTAGGCAAGTCTCTTAGGTATCAAGGACCAAACCTAGACATAGGCATCAAAGAGCCAAAATTATTTCATTAATGGCATTAGGTAATATTATTACACCTATCTCAACCCCTTAGATGTGATCAAACACACTTCACACTTCCATTCCACACACAAGGCTCACAATGGTATCTTAAGGTTTGTAGCCTTTTTTTCTTATTTTTCCCTTTGTTTTAAAAATATAACAACTATTATAAGGATAAAAAAGTAAATTAGAGCACCATATATCTTACTTAAACTATTTATAAATTTTAAATACCTATTTCATTCACTTTCACCACCTACTAGCCTCCTCTGCTCTCTAATTAGCCTCTTTTAGGCCTAATTAGCCCTATCTCATAACACAGTCCTCAAATCCATAATAATTTTGACAATACCATCCTAAAACTGCATAATATTCTTACCCATGGAAATATAAATGAAAATACAAAGTTTTATTGGATTTCCATGGTTACAATGAAATTTATTGCACCTTTTATATTTATTAACCCTAAACTAGGGTTCCTAGACTGTGATAGGCCTAAGAGGGCTCAAAATGTTCTTGTTTGATCTTGATACATTTTAAAGTCTTGAAATGAAAATTTTAAGGATAAAATAACCTATCTCCACCTTTTTTAGGATTTATATCATCTTGATCATCTCCCAACCACTCTCTATACATGAAATTGATAGGGTTTTGGTAATATAATTTTCCTTGTGCAGACCTGAGGGTTAACACCAACTACCTTAGGTTTCCAAAACAAGGTTTTTATCTTATATGATACTATTATATCATGTTACCAAAGAATTTAAACCATTTATATTACTCAATCCTTCTTTTAAAACTCTTAATCATGTTCAAACATAAGATCCATAGTCCTATTTTAACATAGTCTACCTATGTAAGGGAATATAGGGTAAAAAAGTGCATTGGGCCTAAAAAGATGCTTGAAATAATTCTTCAAAGTTTCCTATTAACACATTATAGTTATTACTCATCTTAAAATCATAACAAACTTCCAAAAACATATCAATTCATCATCAAACAAGACTCTTGTCTATGCTAGACAAAACATGGTACTTACATGGTTCTTGACTTGTGTGAGCAGAGTACCTTCAAGACTATATATTTATTTTTAACCCCAAACTTTAAATAAATAAAATAATAAAACAAATAATAATATCACTTACCAACCACTATCTTAACATGTTGATGGTCTATGTTTTTAGAACCAAACATTTATCTTCATTCTTTGGTTGTGACAATAGTCTATAAGGTTTCAAGTACATAGTTTCCTTTTAATCTGAGTTCCTCCATTGCCTAGGACCTCTAAATCACTTTAAGGTATACTTAACTTCAACATATCTAGGGGTTTAATGACATAACCAGTTTTAACTCACTAACCTATAGAAAACACATAATTTCTCTTTCCTTTTAAAGACTGTGACTTATATCCTTGATCTAAACCTATAATATAATGAAACAACAATAAGGTCGTGGCCTTATGGGCCTTACAAATTCAAAACATGATTTATACATTCAATATACATTTAAAGGAGAAAACACACTTAACAAACTTTCCTTTATTCATTCATTTGCTCTCAATTACAATGTAGTCCTGTCATGGACTTGTGTCTTTCCTTGAGGAGTTTTACTCATGATTCCACTCTTTGATTTATCCTAAATATAGATATATCTATCTCTCCCTTCACTCCATCCAAATATATTGTAACTTTTTCTTACCCAACTCCTACGTTGGTTACGTATTTAGTTACAAAATAACTTCCACTTTTTAGCTCAACTTAGGATTAGTGGTTATACTACTAAACATGACTTCTTAATCTAATGAATTAGACATATATGAATCCTAATCACACTTTACATGACTTATTTTCCATATTTAACCAAAATTTACTCATCTAACCACCTTAGACCATCTTCATAGTCACTCTTGACTAGGTTACATAGTTGAATTTTCAAATTCCCTATTTTGGAGAGAAAACTCCTAGAAGCTATTTGACACATCCTTATGAATAAAAATGGACTCCAAAGACATAAATAGAACTTAGAATGTCCCTCATACACTTTAATAATAAAAATTTGACTATTTATTGATAATAACTCCAAAATGATGTTTCTTAGCTTGATACTCCTGCATCACTCTTCCCTTAGAAAAAAGGAATTAAAAAAGAAACTTTAGAAATTCTCAAATCCTTTATTCAATTTGGTCTTATTAAAACTTTATAATTATTTATCTACTTTATTCTACTAACAACTATGAATTATAAGGTTGTATTTATAATATAATTCCTTTAATAAAATCTTGTTCAATAATAATAACTTAATAAATCAATTTTAGAACTAATTTTCTAATCTTAACAACCTAAAAAAATAGTTTACAACTGATTATTATTCTAGGATAACCACCTAACAAATCATTTTTGAGTCTGATTCTTATTTTAAGATAATAATATAACAAATTTACTTATATTATTTGGAAAATATCAAGAATCTCCATTATTCAAGGAGAAAATAGTGAGAAATGTTATATTTACAAATCCACCACCTTTTAGTTTGTTGGAGAGAATCTAGGTATTTTGTTTTCTTTCCAACTTCATTTTTTATTGGATAGAATTAATCACAATCTTGACCAATTTGGTTTCCTTTGATAACATTATGTTTGAGATATTTTTAGTAGTTGAAATACTTAAAATATTTTGCCTCCTTTATAAATACCTATTTTTAGAAATAATATAAATATATTTCATAGAAATAATTTCTTAATATAGGTAGGAATAATATTTTGAGCTCTTTTTTTTTCATGTTCTTCAACCTAAAAATTTATAGATTTGATTTTAATTGATGACTATTTTTGAAAGTTTATATTTATATATTATATATATATAGAAATACTATAAAACTTATCCCAAAACATTAGTTCATTATTTATTTGGTATTCTAGACCCTAAAATTAATTATGTGTATTTTTAGAGATAGTTTTAGACAAATTTAGATCTAGATTGTGCATCTTTAGAGCCAAACTATGCATCTTCAGAGCCAGGCTATGCATATCTAGAGCTAGACTATACATCTCCAAAGCTTGCTTCAAACTCTCATAAATTTTGCATATGAACTTAGGTCAAGATGATTATTTCTTTGAGTTTGTATAATTTTTCAAGAGGAACCCAAATATATAATCATATT
>JARHVA010004110.1:1322500-1390000 GCA_037957365.1 Torreya grandis
TGTGAAAAAATGGATATAAAGAAGGCATTTAAAGAGGATTTCCAAGGTGAAGAGAGTGAACAACTTGGGTTCACAATATATGAGAAGTAGATAAAGAAGAATAATATTTTAAGACTCTTATAAATGAATAATATAAAATAAATAAGGTGGTAGAAAGGAGAACAATGGAGGAATATATGGAATTCAAGATAAAAGAGGATTTACAAATAGAGAAGAGTGAAATGTAGAAGGATCTAACAATAGGTTGGAAAATGTGTGAAACAAGTCATAAAGTATTGAGGAAAAGGTGGAAAACTAATGGTGGGTTTAAGACCACAAGAGGACATAATATGAAAAAAATAACATATAGCTGGAGCTAGCCAATTTATGGTGGGTCAAAGCCTAGAAGAATAGAATGGAAATGGATGGGAGAGGATTTAAAACTAGAAAGAAGATGGAAGTGGAAGAAAAAGTGTGATAATAAGTTGTAAGTACATAGTGTGTTGGAATGGGATGCCATTTCCATCAATATTAGTAGTGAAAATAATGGTTTTACCACTTAATACATATATTATGATAATGATGTTACATTTTAACTACCTATGGGGTCTGATGTAGGAAAGTCCAAGGTGAACAAGATATCTTGCATCAAAAAAATAGAGTATTTATGTGTTGATGTGGTCTTGTTGGGTTATGTGTTATTTTCACATGATTAATATGATATAAGTGGGAGAATCAATAGTAAAAACTTTAATTGCATTAATTTCATCATATAAGTCTCAAATTTAAAAATCTATATGGTTTTAATCAAATTGGTTGAGTTTATAAACCATTGGTACAAGTCAGGAAGTTATTGTGTCTGTTGAAGGGATACAGTTGATAGGTTATGGTGTAGATGAATAAATAGTATAAATTAACTCTCTATAACTAAATTTTATTTCCCTTTAAATTTTATGAACTCTAAAATAATCATCTCTTTTTGAGTTTTTATACAAAAGTTATGGCCTTTAGAAATTGGCAAACTTTGCACAATGACAAAATTGTCAATCTACACTAAGGGGATTTTATTAAAGATTAAGTGGAGGTTTAATAACCATAATGGTTTGATTTCAACATCTAGTATATAAAAAATGGTGATTTTTTAACCACCATGATAATTTATAAATCATAGGACTACATAACGTAGTGTTTTTTCTCATGTGAATTGTAAAAAGAAAGTCACAGTTTAGAATAATGAGTTGTTAGTTATAGAAAATTTATAATATATAGATGAATGTGAATAGAAACTACAAGAGTTAAATTAAGTAATATAAATAACTGAAATATTAAAATGATAATATTTAAGACATAAGAGTTTGGAGTTGGCTCAAAAATGGGGACAAGATAGAGTTTGGGAGCTTGTTTTGTAAGAGCAAGGAGTAGAGTGATAATGTATCAAGTCAAAAATGAACTATGAGAGTTATCAAATTTTCTTAATGTAATTAAATAATCCTATAGAGTAAATTAAGTGTGAGAATATTTATGTTTTGATGTCAAATATATATAACATGTGTTAAACATCAATAAAAATGTGTTTTGTTTCTATCAGACAATGAATGTAATGACAATAAAATTAATAGATTTGGTGCAAACCAAAGTTATTAAATTAATAAATGGAATGGGAGATTTCAATATCATATATCCAATAATATTAATATTCATTTTATAGTCAATGAATAATCTTCACCTTCTTACATGAAATTTATATCCATCACTACAAGATAAAATCTCTCTTAAAATTACTCATTGGATTAACATTATTATATTACAATAGTATTACATCCACCCTTAATTTGTAGGGTTTAATAAGAGATCAAGATGCCTTTTAAATTTTAAAAAATAAAATTCTTAGTTCTTTTGTCTAGATGTCTACTGGTTTCTCTACAATAGGATAATATATCATTTTTACAGAACCATATTTCACATAATGTTGAATCAAATGAAATTTGGTGTTGATGTGCTTGGTTTGGTCATGAAAGACTATATTATTTTCCATTTTAATTTAATATGTTTTATCAACCATAAGAGATATTGATGAAAACTGTTGTTCCTAAAAATATAAAATAACCCTTCTGAGCCACAAAATTTATCTATTTTACCTCTTAAGCTTCCATGTTTTCTACTTCTACTAAGTAAATTACTAGAACTTATTTTTTCTTTAACTTCCATCTAGATATTTTTGTTACCAAAGTCATGAGAGAACATAAAGTATATTTTCCATCTTTAAAATCAATACCATCATCATATTCTAAGTATATGACTAGTTATAAATATTCTATCATGAAGTATTTGATCAAAAAATTCAATGTTCCTTTGATATATTTAAGGACTCTTTTTGCTACTACCTAATGAATTTATCTAGGTTATTGCATGATTTGAGAAAGAAAACCAATAGTGAAATAAATATATAGTCTATTTTTGGTCACATATACCATCATTGCAATGAGTTATTTTTATTTATTAGCATATACTAAATATGTGGTATCTTATGATATCAATTTTAGATTTTATTTCATGGGAATAATGAGAGGCTTACAATCTGTCATTTTGAACTTGATCATAATTTCATAAATTTATTTATATTCAGTGACGAAGATATAATTTTTATTTTTAATGATTTAAATACCCAAATAGTAATGAAGATATCCTAGATTTGTCTTTTCAAATCCTTTCAACTTTGATATGAATTTTAGTGTATCTCTCATTTTTCATGTGATGAGTAAATCATCCACATACACCACTAGAGATAAAAATATTTTGTCAATTATTTTTACAAAAATATTTGCATATTCAAACTCAAAACATTTGAATTTCATGTTAATGAGGTGATCTATGAGGTTGTCTTACCATGCTCTTAGGTATTGTTTCAAACCATATAAGATATTTAAATGAGAATAGTAATACATTTGTTATCACAAGAGATATCATATTTTGTGACACTAAATAGGACACAAAAAGAATAAATAAACAATTGAATTGAGTATAAAAATGTTAGTAGAGGTTCTTGGAATTACCGATGAGAACAAGCTAATGTTTATCTTGTGATATTTCATTTATAGGTTCAACATACTTAGATGGGAATATGGCTATTAAAATCATTCCTATTTAATATATATTCAATTAAACATAATTTATTATCCAAGATCATACATATTAATTAAATTAAACACTTAGATTCAAATATAATGAGAAAAATTATGTGCAAAAAACAACACATAATTTTTTAATGGAACAATCAAATGATCTCTAGATCATTATATTTCTTAAATAAAAAATTAGAACTATTTATCATTTATAATATAAGTATTTATATAGTTGTGAGGATGCTACATTAATTCAAATTATTGATCATTAAATTCCATCCCAAAGGAGTATTTTAATCTTATAAAATATTTTGATATTTAGTCACATGCCAAATTACATAAAAATATTATACATCACACACTTATCACTTACACCAAATTCTATGATTTTATACTTTATTAGACTTAAATAATTATCTCATCTCAAGATAAAGTTATAGGAAGTGTGCCCAAGTATATATATGGTATATTTTATTGTGATAAGTTGTATGGTTAGTAAAAAATAAATGATTGTTGTTATAATTCAAAATGTCATTTACTAGTTTTCACCTCTTGTCGACTACCTAACCACCCTTTCAGGGTTTAAACTAAGTTAAGCACCAATATACTATCCTTTTTGGTTTTTCAATATATTATAGTAACTAGGAGGAATAAATTTATTGGGTTTCAACCTTATTATCCCCACTCCCAAATCTTATGGCATTCCCAAAATTATATAATCTTCAAAATTTACAAAATCTTTCATTTGTAGTAACTTACTATGAAGGTGGAGGGATAGACTACGAACCTAGAGTTGAATCAACATGTGATGTTTGAGATTATATTATAACTATTTATAAAGTTTTTAATGTTATGACATTAAATGTTTGAGGCATTGGTTTTGGTGGAGGAACTTAATACAATGTTAAATTTGTTTTCTTTATTCACAGGGCTTGCATGTGTTGAGTAAGTGGGATGAACTATATTTCATTAATGATGGTTTGAATTAAACTTTTAATGTTTGATAAATCTTAATTAAATTATTCCCATTTGGTGAAAATATCTCATACCATGGTGATCAATGTGGATAGGGGTGTTTGACTGTTTAAGATTTTTGGAATGTCTTCATCCTCTATGGTTGATGATAGGATTATCCTAAGATACCTTGAGTTAGATGTCATGTGACATGAACCTAATTATGTCTATATTTATTTATGTCTAAAAACCTATGAGAATGATACTAAAAATATCATTCTCATAAGTTCACATCTATTTCATAACATTATCTTTGAGATTATGGTATTATTTTAGCACAGTGTCCATCTCACTCAATGTTGTCATCCAAATCTCTATGACTGCTTTGGATTTGTCAAAATTGGAGAGGTCTAGATTTATTTTTTTCCAATGTGTCCTATAATTGGTTCTTGTCTTAAATCATATTTCAAGAAATTTGGATAGCATAATTCATCATAATATTAACAACCTACTCATATTATTTGATAAACTTGAATAAGACTTCCATTTATTAGAGGTGTTGACCTTGAGCTCAAATCTATTTCAACCATTGTGTGACACCCCAATATTTTGTAAGTTGTGTGAGAAGAGCCATGGATTATTTATCCTCTTACATTACTTATTTTCCTAAGACCTATATGAATAATGTTGGGTATGTATCATTAAATTAAATTGCATGTTTTATTTAATCAATTATGGAGATCTATGTTCTCCTCATGCAACCAAATGTTTTCATACTCTATATTTGATTATTTATGCATAATTTACTCTTGGAATATAATATATACTTAAATTTGTTTCACCAAGTTGAGTTTATAAAGGTTTAATGAGAAATCTTGGCTTGTCATCAAAATTGAAAGTGAAGTCTTAACAATTATTGATGGTAGTGGTTAATGTCAAATTTATGCAAAAGGGAGTGTGAATTTTGATCATCATAGAGGTAGAGATTAGATATTCCATATCTAGTGAATGTTATTTTTTCATTTTTACTATGATTCTTCTTATTGAACTCATCTCGAGGTTGGTCTTGATCCCATACATGTGATTTAAGGTTATTTGGTCTCAATGATCAGGTCCTTCTTCACTTCAGCTATTTTCTTTGCATCTTTCTCTTGACCCTCAGATATTTGGATTTTTTTATTTTGTTTCATCCTTTCACTTATTATAATAATACCATTTTTCTTCGGTAATGTAATCATGTTGTGCCTTTACCTCTTTTTATGTTTTATCCTTCATTACTTGTTCAACCTTTGCATCTTGTTTTGAAGCATCATTCATTGCTTGATATTTTTACACTTTCTTATATATTTTTACTAATTGCACAAGTCTTATTTATTATTATATTTATCTTCCTTGGTTGTTTCATCAGCCTTAGCTTTATTCTTTTTCTCTTTATATATTCATAATTCTTCTTTTTTTCTTTAAAGTCCTTGGTTGCTTGTTCAACCTCTACTTTCTTATAATGATCCTCTTGTACATATTTATCTAATTTATTTTTCATTTTATATAATTATCCCTTGCTTCCTTGATTTTATTTGAACTTTTATTTCTCTATCTTAGCTTGTTTGCTTCATCCTAGGCCTTTATACTTTCTTTCACTTGTTTTTTTAAGGTCTTAACCTACGACTTGATTTGGTTTAGATGTTGTTGGACTAGAAAATAATCTAAAAAATATTATTTTTATTCACCTAATGCCATAAAATCAAAAAAATTGGGTACACATGGGGATCTTGAAGAATATAGGGAAAATGGAGGTGACCGTAGGTGTTATCACTCGGAAGTGCACCCTACTAAGAACATGTACCTGTTATCACTTTTTTTGATATAATAAAAACTATCCAAGGTTTGGTAAAATTTATTAGAGAGAATATATAGATTAATGGATGGTTCCATTTGGTACACTCACATAATTCTCTATAAAATCTCTAATTATGTGCTTTCTTGACTAGGAAATGGGTCAAAAGAGCGATGATAAATCTAAAAATGGAAATGAAAACTAAAAATTAGGGTGATGCACCAATGTAAAGGTTAATTATTAATATAATTTACATAAATTTTAATCTAAATTACTTGAACACATTCACTTTAGATTCATATAATTAATATTTTATCAATATTTCATACACAGGTCTTGAAAAACACTCTGACTAGCTTGTATGGAATGAATAATAGTTGAATTCACTTCCATATTAGGTAGAAATTATAATTATAAAATTTATATGAAATAAAAGAATTATTATTTTATGAATAAAGGTTATATATTCATACATAAACATGAGAAAATTAATCATTCACTAAGTTATATCAATGAATATTAAGAACACACTTCATGAACAATTTGAAGACGAAGGAATTTTTTTAGCTCTTTATTGCTTCAAAGGTGAGGTAGTAATTTTTTTTATAGATTTTAAATAATAAAAATGCATAATATCCTCATAATAATTAAAAAATTAATTTACATATAAAAATTAATAAGAGAGTGAGAGAGAGGACAAGAAGCTCCAGATGAGTCCCTACTAGTCCTAGTTCACTCCTGCTTCAACTGAAACTTCAAACTTTCCAATACACTTCCCAAATTAAAAAAATAAAATTTTAAGAGTCTAAAAATTATTTCCATTGTAATATGGAATTTTAATTATGTATATAATATTGTTTGATTTTTTTAAAAGTCAAAGGTATCTTACATGCTTTGAAAGTCTTCAGTCTTAGAGAGCTCTTTTGTTAGCTCCTCTTAAACTTACAACTTGAATTAAACCTATTTTGATCTTAAGTTAAATAATTTTGATATTTAATTAATATATAAGTTTTAATTTATTTATGTTTATTTATATCTTGGAGTTTTAATTGAACTTTTTGGCTTGTAACTTGGAGTTTGACTTCACTTATCTTGACTTGCAACTTGCATACATCTTGACTTTCTAAATTTAGCCCAAATGGAGGTGCAATAGGAGAGATATTGAATGTTAAAATTATAAGAGGTATTTTACATGAAAATATGGCCTCAAATATTAACCAATAATTGAACTCAACTTCTCCAATTTTTCATGTTTTAAACTCCACTTTCTAGGGCTAACTAAAGACTCTTATTATTGACTTAACCTTTTCTAAATTTAGCCAAAGGAGGGGAAACCTATATTTTATAATTTTATATATTATAAGATATAATAAATATATAAAATAAATTTTAAACCTTAAATTAAATAAAAATGTAATTTTATGTTAAATTTCATGAGATGTCATTTAATAAAACTCAAAATATGCACTTTTTTTGTGTTGACTAGCTTGCACAATTTGATTTCTAAATGAATGTAGGTCTAATTTTTACCATTTTATTTATTTTTATGAAGATTAAATACCTAATTATTTTTTAATTATGGCCATTAATAATCCATATTATAATTACAACCATTGGATGTGCTCAACCAATCTCTTAAACCTTTAAAAATTACCTTTTTTTATTGTCTCTCTTACTTGCTTAAAATTATGATACCTGACACCTTTACCTTTATTCATTTTTTAACTAATTTTTTTTATTTATTAAAATTTATGAAGGTAATTTATTCCACATAAAATATACACAAATTTTATTTTGCAACAAGGAACTCAAAAATATAATTATCTCTTAAAATTAAGCCATTAGGATTTGAGAAGGGTTTTAGAGCCCCTATTCTTAACAATAGTTCATAAATTTAAGATGAATTAAAATAAAAAATGAATGGGATATTTAGGTAATATGGCAAAAAAAATAGCTCTAATATAATTTTAACCAAATTTTCTTCACCTTCATGTATCGAGTATTTGAAAATTGCCTTCACTAACTTGCAAGTAACAGTTAGTTAGAGGAATAAAAAAAACCTCTATCAAAATTTGGAATTATGAGATGTTAATGAGAATGGATTTTTATTTATTAATATTTTATTATGTTTTAAATACATTTTTTAATATTTAATCCATGAATGGATTCTTCTTGAAAACCTACACATAATCAAGTTTGACTAATGGTGGCAAAATTGCCAACATTCTTACCAACTTTACTGGGATGTTTGCCTACTAAAAAATCAAGACCAATAGATATATATATTTAGATATGGAGTTATGAAAAAATTACCAAATATTAAACTAAAAATTCCCTCAAACAATTACAATACTATGCATAATCACTTATTGAATTGAAAACTAGAACACTACTAACTGAAGAATGTGCAAGATAACACCTAGAGGAAAATTAAAACTAAAACTACTAGAAAAAATTTCATAAAATAAATTTGAGGAAAATTAAATATAAAAATAATAATATAACTTATAATAACCTAATTTAACAACTAAATATAGTCCTATACAAACCATTAATTGGTATTGCAAAGTAGCTACCTTTCTTCACCAAGTTCATGTGACTAGCAAACTTGATGATAGCCATGAAAGAATCAAATAGAGTAAAATATATGCTGATAATGACATAAATAAACTTTATACACTTCCTCTACTTTTATTGAAACATGAGTAACCTGAAGTTCATATTTGGGCTGATTTTGAACATGTTTAGGATCTTCTTCATTTTCTAAAATGAACATGATAGGTAGTGGATTTTATTTGTTAGCTTCCAAATGGGATAGATAGCTAATAGAACATGATATTTTGGTAGTATTTAGCTCAAAAATATTATATTTATAACCAAAATATACCTATTCACAAGATGGATCCTTAAGCTGAACAAACTAAGATGGACCTTGTGACATACTTGTAAGATTGGATTCAAGAGGAGATACATCTTTCTTCTCATCTCTCAAGAGTGAACGAAAGTATGAAAACTAACTAAGAGGTTGATAAATTTAATAAAATAAAAAAAATCATCATTAAGTGGAATTAAATCTTAAAATTTTATAATTAGAGGACTAACTCTTTTTTACATGTTGTCTTTCTTGCCAAAGTTACCATTTTATATCTTTGTCAGCCCATATTCTCCTTGCATAAGAGTAAAACCTGATCTAATTACCTAAAACAAGTCTTCAAATTATTTTCATTATATTGTAAATCAATTAGGCCCTCTTGTGTCTCATAAAATTCCTCTTTTCATAAATGGATAGGTTCATCATTTTGAATGAAAAAAGGATGTTCAGAACATAAATTTACCTTTTATTGAGGGTTATCAACTTCTAATTTGTTTGGGGATATTACAACCCCCAATACATATTCATATTGATTGACCTGAAATAATTTTTTTAAATGTTTATACTTCTCCTCAAGGGATGCAACATGATATTTTCCTATGCCAAATTAAATATCATTTGACCAACACAACTCTTGATCATCTTCTTTTGAAAAATTCTCCTCTTTACCTACCTATTTTTATTTTTCCTTATATATAATAGGTCCTTAAAAAAGGGATATGGTGGGAGTACAAATGGTTCCATTTGGTGGAATAGTAATATAGGTAATTTTGGGTTGATCTTGTAATTGAAGCAAATGGTGAAGCTTGCTTTCTTCAGCATGATGATTTTTTGAGCTAAATTTTCCTCCATTTTCAAAATTTTCATGAAATGTGTTTTTAATATTCATTGATGTAACTTAAACAATGATTATTTTTCCTATGTTTATGTCTAAATATCTCACCTTTATATAGTAAATAATAATTATTTCAAGTCACATAAAGTGTATAATTCTGATTTCTACCTAATCTAGAAATGAATTCAACTATTATTCATTCCTTCCAAGCTAGTGTGAGTGTGAGTCAAGACCTTTCTGTGAAATATTGATACAAGAGTTATTGTATGAGAATAAAGTGAATGTGTGAAAGTTATTAATATTATAAAGTGTGTTAATTACCTACATAATTTACTTTCACATTGTTGCATCACCCCAAATTTATTTTTCATTTCCATTTTCAATTCTAACATTATTCCTTTTACCCTTTTCCTAGTCAAAAAAGCAATATCTAAGAGAGTTTATTGAGTTGTGGGTGAGTGTAATAAAGGGAAACAAACCTTCATCTATATATTATATATAATATAAGGTCACTCACACCTTGAAGAGTTTCCATTGTATCAATAGGAGTGAGAAAAAAACACAAGTTCTTGTAGGGTATAGTTCTGAGTGATAACAATAGGGTGAATGAGTATGGATAAATTGACACTCGTCTCTTACTAACTAATATTTTTGAACAAGTAGGTGGATTTTTTTTTTTGTAATGTCCCTTTTTCAAAAAATAATATAATATTATTATTTAAATAAAAATTATTTTTAAATATTTTAAATAAAAGTAATCATATTCCTTCTTTGCTAAAAGTGAATATGTCAGAAACTCCTTTCTATTATGATTTGTAGTAAAGGAGACTCCTCTAATTTGATATAAGTTGGTACTTAATTTAGAAATTGTATTGGAGGGAAAAGATATAAAAAGGGGAAGGAGGTTCATTTTTAAGGCTCATGCTATGTTTATGAATTAAAATCACAAGTTTAAGCATGAATTGCTTGACTTCATCCATTGAAGATGAAAAACTTACAAAGAAGGCCAAAGTAAGGATGAAAACCCTTACCTATCAACTAGGTATCCTTAAATAAGAGGTTGTATCAAGTATCACTGGTCATTTTGAGGTGTGTAAACACCAATTTTTGTTTTAACACAATAGAAGGAGATTCAAGGAGTGTGGAAATTAGGTTTTAAGGGTTGGTGAGTTGGTTAAAGAGCCTTAGAAGGGTAATGAACTACCTAGGGTGGGTCATGAGACTCTTTATAGGGAATATAACTCCCTCTTGGGGTTAGACATGGCACTTCCAAGGCTAATTTTAAGCCTAATTACTATTTTAAGGTAACAAAGCATGTTTGTCATTTTTATCATATTTTTCAATCATATAATTAAGATAAAAATCATATTTGAAAGGATAATGATTAGTTGTAATATTTAATAATTTTGGTAATTATTTGAAGAATTAAATATTATTTTTGTGCCATAATTTTCCATTTTTAGACTTCCACAATTTTCATGTGCTTAGGGTTTGAAAATAAATTCATAAATTTTTATGCTAGGGTTAGTTGGGAATCCCCCTTAGTTTTGATTATATATTAAATGGGACATTATAATGGTATTAGAGCTAAAATTTTGGCTATTTTTGGGGTTTTAGGTTGGCTTCATGCCAAATAATGATAAGGAAGTGAGGTACTATGAAATGAAAATTTAGAACAACTAAGGCAAACTTGGAACAACCATGGCAGAGTAACATGGGTGACCCAGATAGGGTTAGTTTTGAAATATTCACCCAAAATCAAGAGCGGCTGACAAAAATGATGGTTGAATTCATCCAAACCATGAAGGATATTTAGTCTTTATATCATTGATTCTAACCCCTATATCACTACCATTTTTTAATTTTGTGAAGAAATTAAAATATGACAATTGTTATCCTATTCTTTTTTTTTATATGTGTAATAAAACCAACCCCCTAACAATTTTTATGATAGTCACAAGAGTATTTTCAGTCAAAAGGTCGAAGGATGTTCCTCCTACCATCAATGAGGGATTATTTTCAAATATTATGTAAGAGTTTCCATCCACCACAATGCTAATTATGAGTGATAAAATGTAATGGTACAAAAAAAACCATGTTTGAGACAACAAGAATGGACCTTTAGAAGTCCATCACATAAATGGAAACTATGAAAAAGATGCAAGCATGGGGGGAGAGTTGAACAACATTCCTATGAGGCAAGGTGAATTAGTTAAAGGATTGGTGTGGAGAGTTCTTGATTTCATTGACATGTTTGTTTTATGTGCAAGTTTAGGTATAACCCATATGAGTGTTGATAAAGAGACACTTATGAATCAAAGAGTGCATAGTTTGCATATGTCCAAAAAAAGTACATTATTCATGACATGTGACAAGAATGATTGGGGGAAATTGAGTTTAGTTTCATTCCATAGTAATAATATGGGACTTTTTGAAGACCAAGGCTATGTTTATGAAGAAAGTGTTTGGGGTTGAAAGTTCCCAAGATGGATGTGGGATCTAAGTATTTTAGAGATAATAGAAAATGGGCTTGCATTTGCTTAAGGGAAAGAAAATTTGAGAAGGGTGGACTATAATGTCCCCTTTTATAAAAATAAAACAATATTATTATCGTAATAAAAATTATTTTTAAATACTTTAAATAAAATTAATAATATGCCTTAGTTTCCAAAAGTGAATATGTCAACAAATAATTTTTATTTTGATTTGTAAGAAATAAGGAGACTCCTCTAATTTGATATAAGTTAGTCCTTAATGTATAAATTATATTGGAGGGAAAGGGCATAAAAAGGGGAAGGAGGTTCATTTTTAAGGATTGTGTTATGTTTATGAATTAAAATCACAGTTTTAAGCATGATTTGATTGAATTCATCCAATGAAGATGGAAACCTTCAAGGGAAGGCTAAAGTAAGGATGAAAACCCTTACCTATCAACTAGGAAACCTTAAATCAAATATTGTATTAGGTATCATTGGTCATTTTGAGGTGTGTAAACATAGATTTTGGTTTTAGCATAACACAAGGACCTTCAATGAGTGTGGCAAGCAAGTTTAGTGGGTTGGTGAGTTGATTGAAGAGCCCTAAAAGGGAAAAAAACTACATAGGGTGGGAATTGAACCTCTTTGGAGGGTAAAGAATACCATCTTAGGGTTGGATGTGGTACGTACAAGGTTGCTTTTGAGCCTAATTGCTGTTTGAAGTAAACAAACCATTTTTGGTATTTTTATCATATTTTTCAACCATATAATTGGGCTAAAAATAAGATTTGAATGGATAATAGTTGGTTTTAATATTTCCTAATTTTTGTAATTATTTTAAGAATTAAATATTATTTTCATGTACTAAATTAGCATTTTTAGAATTATGTAATTTTCATGTGCTTAGGGTTTTAAAATAAATTAAAAAATGTGTATGTATTGTTAGGGTTTATTGGGAAACCCTTTTGGTTTTAATTATACCCTAAAGGGGACATTACATTTTTCTTCTAGATTTTTCCACATGGGTCTAAAAGATATTTCATTATTATTTTTTTTTGTTAAAATCCTTCCTCAACATATTTTATTGTGATAAATGTTCCCATGCTATCTTTGATTGTTTGGGATGGCCTCACAGTGTCTAAAGTACAAGGTTTGTGAAGTACAGTGTCATAAATTTGCTAAGCAATGCAAAACGAATTGAAACCCTGAAGAATTTTATAAAATGAGAAAATTGTTGGAAGAATTGTTTAAATGGCATGGTGTACGATTCCTAAAGTTAGACAAAGGTGAATGATTTTCACTGTATTTTATATAAAATTACATTGTTATTTATTAACATAGTTTTATTTATCTATATTTTATTCAAAATTATGTTGACCCTAGTTGATTTAGTTTATGGCCTTATGGGACTTTCCTACTATGCCCCTACTTGTTCCATCATTGTTTCTTGTGTAGTTGGGTACGTAGATGAAGTTATAGTTATTGATGAACTTGAGCTTGATGTCCCTCCTTTAAATTAGCATCCATTTTGTTCTTTGTTTATGATTCCTACGTGATTGTATCTAAAATTATAGATTCTAGAGATGTGGGTATCTACACTAAAATTAAAACTATAATTTTTTTTCATAGTTGGAAGGTGATAAATACCTTCCAAAATAAAAATTCCTTCTCCTCCTCATCATAATAGATATCATTTATAACATATTATGTCATTTAGTTGTATATCTCTTGTAATGTGACCCCAAAAAATTTCAAGTCATATTCAACTATGATCATCAACATCTATTTATCAATGAGCCATAGGGTGATGTTGTGAGTATTTTTTGGTGGTGTTTAAAATCTAAAATTAATATCTTTACACTTTCCTAAAACTAGTTGGATTAAGAAGTAGAGGGCTATGTTTATTGGCCATTCAATGTGTATGCACTCACCTAAGGTTATGTATGTTCCATAGCTTCTGTTTGTATTGTATATAGTGTCTACTATGCTCCTAAAGGCATGAATTTCATAGGTTTCACCAATATTACAATCAATACCTTTTGCCTTTAAAATTACATCCATGTGGTAGGTTGATCAAAGAAAAATGTTAGGGGATGAATTAGTTATTTGGTAAGCTCATGGATCTAGATTTGGACCCCATTATACATTTTTTGTCACTATTATAATTGGTCATAGATATTTTATGACATCCTATGGCACCTATGGGTATGAGGCAATCAACCCATGAATTTCAATCCACCATTGATTAAATAATCCTAGTTTCACATATGTTGTTTATTTCTTATCTAAATTAGGTTTATAATGCCATTTGTTGGCTAGTATTCAACATTTGGTACGATTGAATCTTTAGGTGATTTACAATAGGTGAAATAAAGTATTAGTTATAATAAATGATATTTAAAATACTACAATGTGCCCAATATGACCTTTTGTATATTGGTGATAAGCTCAAATACTAGGAAATCCATCCAGTTGAAGCATTCTACCAATATGATCATGTGATGTGTTATGTCAATGATTGATTTTATGGTTTGTTTCAAACTCTTTATGGTTATAAAATACCTATTCATGATAAAATATATAAACACTCACATAGGGGCATCATTCACTTGATCGATGGGAATCCATTTAGAGGATCATGCATATGCCTCATTTATGTTAGAGTGGATTAGATGAATCTTTTTTTGTAAAGTGCCAATGGTTTTCCCATTGATAGTAATTTGGTAAATATTCCATGGTGTTTGGATTGATGTATATTATGACATACTTAAATAAATTAATATCCCCATCACTTTACCTTCTCAGGAGAGTAATCACTACTTCATCTTGTTGGTTAAATATAGGCAACCTTACTAGGCATTATGCATTTAATTTGTGTAGCCTATCTAATGGGGATAGGACTCTTGGTTATGAACTCATTACTTGTGCTTAGAGGAAACATTTGGTATTATTTATGTTGATTAATTCAAAGGGATAAGGATCATGATATTTCCCCTACCTTAGCGATAACCAAATACCCATCTCTTCCTTTTGTGAATGAGACATGGGTATTAGAATTTTATGCCTCTCCATTTCTATCTATACAATGTTAGGTGGTTCAAAATATCTTTTCTCAGATAGATGAATAAATATTAGATTATATAAGGCTCTATTTTGATCTAGTTTGAAATTGTATTTCTCTATTTTCCCTACCTTATATATATTTTCCTCCCCTAATATTTTATGACACTTCACATTAACTTGCTTATTTTTTTTATTGTTTTCATATTTTATTTTAATTGTTATAAATATTGTGATGTGACCTTGAATTTTTGATGTATATTTTCAATGTTTACTCTAATGGTATACAAGGATGTGATGCACCACCATTTGTCCTCTAAATATTTTATTTTATTATGCATTAACTTGGTATAACACATCTATCTGTGTTGAAAATGCCATAATATCTGAGGTGCTTTGTCATTAACTACCTTGGTAGTTACCATTGTCATACCAATATACCATACCTTTTCTTTACTTCCTCATCCCCAAACATATTTATTTGATAAATGCATTGGCCAATTTATGTTTCTTCAATTCTATGTTGTTTCATTTTCATATGTTGTGACTTTGACTCTAGTACATAGCCTATATATCTACAATATATAGATAACACTATGTACATATACACTAGAACCTAAAAATAAAACAAGAAACTATTATATAAACAAAATTGTTAACTACATGGTGCTACTCAACACACACTCCTTTTATGTATGATTTTATAAGGATTATTATCAGCACTATTTAAGCATATAACCATTTAATTTCCATAGAATAATGGTTACTCAAAGATCTATTAGTATAATAGTGCTTGTTGTGACACTTCAAAATTAATAAATGGAACCTTCCATATAATATGTAGTTTTCTAGGGTGTATTCTAAACCTACTATCATATAAAAATATTTTAAAATCCTGATTAAATTATTTTGATTGCATGTTATGATCATGCCAAGATTTTTATCCTTGCTTTTGAATCTCATGTGTCAAATTTACTCTTTGTCTATTTTATTCCATTCTGGTTAAATCTAGAAACCATGCCCAAAATGACTCCTAATCACCTAGTCTCATTCTTAATGTGATTCATAGACTGAGAACTATGTATTCCATTGACATCATCACTTCCATGCCATAAATAAATTGAAAATTAGTAAGAATGTTTGTAGTTGGTTCTATAGGCCCATAGGATTAAAGGTATGCAATATTCATATTTTCCCTATATATATTTCATATTTTCATGAGCATCATTTCAAGAACCTTGTTTGATGGTTAAACCTGACCATTTTATTGGGGATGATAAGGATTCATTTTGTGATGAAAAATCATGAATTATTCTATTAGTAATTATATAGTATTGTTAAAAAATTCATTATTTTGTCACTAATTAGATTTAAAGGACACCCAAACTTGGTTATGATATTTTCATACAATGATTTCATTGTGTATATGGCACTACAACTTGGTGTAACAACAACTTCAACCCATTTTGAAAAATAACTTGTCATATTGATTATATATCTTACATTATTATGCTTTTAAAGGGGATTAATGGGCCCTAAAAAATCAATTACTCATTGATTAAATGGTTGGATATATAATATTGTATTTAAATGCATTTCATCGTGTTGATTTGGTATACCTACTCTTTGACATATGTTGTAGTTTTTTTTGAATCTATGTGCATCTTGAAAAAAATTGCACCACCAAAGATCACTTTAAAAAAAATTCCCCATGGTATATTATCCTACAAAATGACATTATATAATTACTTGGTGAGCTTCCTATAGAAACTATGGTCGTTCATGATCCTAGAGAAACTCATCATAGAACATCAATTTTTTCCATTTTTTAAAGGAATACATTGATAATGTTAAATGTTAGAGTCAATGTGCTACCTTATTTTTATCTTTTTCTCCTAGCGTGCATGGAAAACACATTGCTCCAAAATATTTTCCATATCCTCCACATTTTTATGAATTGTAGCTACTCAAAACAAATGAGCATATGGGGAATCATCTTATAAATCTTCTAGCTTATCATCATTATTTATGAAACTGAGATGGTATGGACACACATTATCTCTACCTAGATTCACATTGATCTTAAATTAAAATTATTGAAGTAACATCAACCACCTGGATATACATCTATCCTAACATTAGCTTGTTCACCAAGTATGATAATGATTGATGATTGGTAAACAACTAAAATGGTGTAATAATTAGATAATGAATAAAATTTTGGAGTGCACACAACATATAAAAATCTTCCCATTTAGTGGTGGTATATTTATTTTCTTCCATTGAAATATTTTAACTTATAAAGTGGATAATGTAATCCAAGCCCCCATCTCCTGGTTGAGTTAACACTGCACTAAATGTGATATCATATGCATCCACATGGAAATGAAATGAATTATTTTGATCAGGGATGACAAATATTAGATTTATGAGTAATCTTTGTTTTAATTTAATAAAATATAATAAACATTTACTATTCCATTCAAAATGTGAATCCTTGTAGAAACATTTCTCTAATGGTGATGATATCTCAACATATCCCCTTATAAACTAGTGATTGTACCTAGTATGATTCAGGAATGATCACACCTTAGAAAACTTTATAAGATATTTCAGCTCCAAAATTACTATTTTTTTAATTGATCCATAAGTATTCCATTGTTTTAAACCACATGTCCTAATATACTCCCAATGGATATGAAGAACAAACATTTATTCAAATTTAACATAATACACAGAGATCTATACCTTTCCAACATAATTTCAAGCTTTGAGATATGTTATTTCAATAAAAATAACACAAAATAATCATTTAGGTAAACCTATATAAAATCATGTATAAAGTCCTAAAATGTAGTGACCATACCTATAAAAAATATAGAAAGATTAAATTTTAGGCCAAATAACATTACCTTATATGAAAATGATCCCCACTCTATCATAAAGGTGGTATTCATCTAATCTTATACTATGATAGGTAATTGATTATCACTGAACCCATTTATGTAAGATTTTACTTCATCTCTTGTGATTGAATTTAAGTCTTCATTTGTGAACATAATTGGAAAGGGATCATTGACACATGAGTCATTGAGTTCTCTATAATCATCATAGACTATGATTTCTCTTTATTGCTTAGGGTAAAATACCATGGGACTTACCTAATCTAATTTATTAACTGAGTATATGATTTCTACATCCTACATCCTATCGATCATTTCCTTGAATTTTGGCTCCATATATTGGTTTAATATATATAAGTACATTTTAATGGGCCTTGTGAACTTCTTCAACTCAATATGAATATCCCCAATGAAGGGTCTATTTATATAGGTTTTATGCACACCACACAATTTTTTAATGAGGTAACCTCTAAAATTTTGATATCTCTATGGAATAAGGTTCCACTCTAGGGCATGAGTTATAGGTATGCATTTAAAACAACAAGGGTTTGGAATAATAGGTTGAGCTTGTGGGTTGTTTAACAAGGTTTTGTGGATAGATGCATGGAATATAACATAAAGTAATCATTAGGTGAGTTATATGGGTGGATAATTATTCTAATGTGGGTAGATCTCAAAGAAACTCAAAAATGGAAAGACGGGTAAGGCAAAAAAGAAGGTTATGTGTTCCTAAAAGGTGACTTCTAAGACTATTCATTTGGTGGACAAGTAACTCCAAGACTAGTGTTTGTCATTTACAGCTATTTCACACTCATGAATGAGCATAATTAGTATTTTTGGATAACAAATATAGGATGTTAAATGATCTCAACTGAAGGTTGCTCTCTTTAGGGCTGATTTTACACACCCCTATCTAAGAGATTGTAGTTTGGACCAAAAAGTTGTTTATGGTAGTTATGAATTAGGCCTAAATGACTATACCAAAAGAGATACCTCTACACACCTTGGATTATAAATTCAAATTATACTAACTGCTTAAACCAAAAAAATCCACCAATCTTAAATTGATATTTCACATCTAAGATCAATATTCATTAATTAAAATAAATAGACTCATCACTAGAATTAGCATACTTTAGAATGATTGAATTAATACAAATAAATAAACTTAAACTTTATTAACACAAAGAAGGAAGAAGAAAGAACAAACATAATTGCATGACAATCAATATTTTGATCTCTTCTTGTATATTGATCCAAAAAATTTACCCCTTTGAAAAGAGGGTTCTACATGTATATAAAGAACTTGGGTAAGGGGTCACCTCATCCTCCATGTATTAAAACATTTAATTACATCTCAAATGACCTGATCATAAGTCTTAGTTGTATGTTATAACTTGTAGATACCTCATACATCCAATGTGTGCATGATATAAAAAAATAATTTATTTAATTAAAACATAAACATAAAAAAAATTGACTATTCATTTGTAATCATTACATGCAAAATTATACAAAAATAACCTTTGAACTAGGTTGAATTAGCTCTTGCTTAACACTTTTTAAAACTATTATTGGAACTGTAGTTATGCTTTGGGATACACTCATTGCTTGGACTAGAGTTATATTTGGAGTTGAAATGTGAGGTGGCATTGATGTAGTTGTTGGGCCAAAAAGGATTGAAGTTTTTGATAGTGTTATAACTAAAGCTGTAGGTGGGATCTAAGGAGTAGAACTGGTAGGTGGTATTAATGTTTATTTCTTATTTGCATCCAAATCTTGATAATGTTTGTATGATTTAGTATGTTGTATGTGAATTAAGTTCATATAAAGGAGATGAGGTCTAGTTACCTTGATTGTTCATTCCATCAACCTTACATGCTCTATCTTGGTGGCTCAAAATCCAACCTAGAAGACTTCTACATTTGTTTCCTTCTTCCTTGTACTCAGCTTTGCTTCAATGTCCTCTAGGCTCAATCATTATAAATTCTATTTGAACTTTTTGATATGTTTAAAATAATTTGATAAAAAATGATCTAAGCTAACAACTTCCCCATGTTATCTTAAGCTATTATTAATTCAATTTCATCTAAAATTTGTGTTGCTTACTTTTCTTGTTTTTTAAGATTATTCACCAAAGCTTCCTAAGTAGACATCCAACCCCAAACATCCTAAGTTTTGATGACTAATAAATTTAATGCATTATTATCTACCTCTAATGAGGTCATCATATTTAATTGGTTGAATGCCTTATTAGGGGTGTATAATACTAAGAAATTCAATTTATTTTCATCTTCTCTAAAAATCTTACATAATTTTTTTATTGAATTTACATGTGGATCCAATTGAACTCTCAAGTAATGAATTGCATCCAAAATTTCATACAACCTTAATGATGCATTTTTACAACTTTTTATATACTATAAGGAACTCATATCACCTGATACTTCTCCTTGAGAGTTTCCAACTCTTATTTTAGTTATTTTTAGGCCAAAACCATTCCCTCATGGATGGCCAATACTACTTCAGTATGAGTCTTCATATAGGAATTGAGGTCCTCTATGTATGGGGACTGACCCTTCTTCCTATCCTACCTTTTTGAAAGAGAATAAATTTCTTTTCTTTCCTCTAGAATCAACCCCCTTCTAGTGTTATCCTCAATATTTATTTTATTGATCCCATGCACCGAGGTTGTGGCTTTGTAAAAAAGTGAGCTTATAATAAGAAGCTTGGTGATCTTTAGATTATGCCTCTTAGAAGAAAATACTCTTAACTACTTGGACTAGTTTGGAAGATTGAACTTTGATGAATTTGATGTTTGAGCTTTTATTTGCACATGCTCCTCAAGTTTAGGTTCAAGCTTAGAGGAGGGTTTGGGAATTGAGGGACAAAATATTTTGGATACCTACATGTTCCTAAATTATGGCATGGGGTGCACAACATAGATAAGTTTCCTTTTTGGGGCCCTTTTAGTTATTACTACTATTATGGTCTGAACTAGTCTTGAAGAAGGTAGTGGTGAACCCAAAAAGGTAGAGAAAATATCTATTTGAGTAGTGGGTTCATTGGTGGGAGTAGTATTATAGGTGGATGGGATGGTGAAAATAATGGTTGAAGGGATATAGACTGAAGGAGTGAAGACTATAAGGGAAATGGTTAAAGAATTAGAAGTGGCAATCAGAAGAGTAGAGGTGGGAGAAATGAAAAGAAGACATGTAGAGATTGATTTCACAAGAATGAAAGTGGAAACAACTTGAAAAGGAATGGTAAAATCAACTGGTAATGACATTAGAGAAGAAAGGCTTAGGGGGTAGTGAAGAGAGCACCCTTACCATATTTATCACTACTGAGCATTTGATTTTAGTGCTTGCAAGCTCAAGACCTTGGCTTGTTGTAGCTATTCCTCATCCACCTCTTAACTTGGCTCACCTTGAACTAAAAGTTTTGCCTCTCCACTAGTTAATTACATTGATGGGTTCTGATGTCTCTCCCCCTTAGTTTCCTTTGATATCATAGTGTCATTTTCTTAGCTTGTAAAGTAGTCACTTGTTGGAGAGTCATACTAGATGTTATGGATATTAAATATACCAAAATAGGTGCCATTTATACCTCATTAAAATAATCTATGAAAATGGTCTCCACCTCTTCCCTATTAGTGATGTCATTTTCTTATGTTAGCTCCTCTACTAGTTCTTGTTTAACTCTCAGTTAAAAAATATATGTTTAAACTAGAGGAGTCTATTCCTCTTTTTCTTATGTAGTAATTGGTATCTATTCTAGCTCTTGTTATTGTTTATGTTCTTAAATAATTGGTGTTTCCCACACCATCTGCTCTTTCTCTTATTATTTTTCTTCAACTATTAACAAATGTTAGGGATCTTGACCTTAGTCTATCAATTGTTGGTAAGGCTTGCTACTCCAGAAGTCAAAGAATCTCCATACCCCTCATGGTGGGATATAAAATTTATTGTGATTGAATGTAAGGGAGGGGTCAACTTGTATCACCCTCAATAAGTCTTCACATAAGCCCATTTCCACTACTCTTTCCTTTACTTCTTCATAATCTTTGGCATTGAGGAATAGGAAGTCATGGTCAAACAACTCATGTTTGTATAGGATTCCAAGGCTATGAATATTTTGTTGTAATCTTCCATGGGGCTCCCAATCCTTATGGGGTAGAGTAGCTAATGCATAGGCTCTCCTTTCATTCTTAGCTTCCTTGAAATTCCTCCTAAATGTATACTACATTCTCTCAATAATGATATGGGAGTCATAAAGAGTTACTTTCTTATTATTTATCAAATCTTCATCCACACCATTCCATATTTAAATTCAATATCTTGTTTAAACACTTTGTTAGGAATAAAATTAGGATGTCAAAAAGGGTCCACCTTATGACCAACAACCATGATGACTGTATAATTAGGTTAGAGTTAATAGTCACCCAAATTGGTGAATGATTTAGAAATTTTGCTTGAAATCCTAGCCAAAGGGTGGATATGAATGGCCATCCAAACCTAAGGATGGAGGTCCTTTAAAATTTTGGAAATAATCCTTACATAGGCACATATGTGAACAAAATAATAAAAGTCACGTATTTTGTTCTTGATAAAATCAAGGTTGGGACTTCATAGGAACCCATTATGCATGCACACTATTCTCATGACTACATTTATTATGTATGACATCATATAAAAAATTCCCTCTTTGGGCCTCTTGTGATTGTGAATAATTTATTCATGTAGATGGGCACTGATGACCTTCCCCAATGCATAGGTGTGCTCTAAAATAATGAGCAAGTCCAGTAGGAGTACCCATTCTAGATGTAGGAAGTGGATGCTTAGGTGGTCAAAGATTTGGTTCAATAATTCCATTCCTCTATAAATCAATATTTTGAATCAGGTGATAGGGATGGGATTTTTGGTATGTTCTTTTATAGTGAACATATCACTGGGGAGAAGCCACTTCCCCAGTGCTCACTCCACATTATTGTTTTTATTCTAAGTGACTATAATATGTAAGTTAAATGTAACATCTAGAAGAGGAAGACTTAAATACCTCATGAATTCATATCCAAAGATGTATGCCACAACTATTTTATTATCTATGCAGTATAGATAGCCATCGTGTATAATTCTACCTTTGAAGAATAGGCCTTACAGTAAGTTGATTCATAGCATGACTTCTGATTTAATGGATGTGTAGTGAAGTGTCTATCATTTTAAGGGTAGTGAGTTAGTTGTAAGTTATTTTTCCTCAGCTAAGATGTCCTCTTCCAAATTAATTAATCAATGTTCTCTATGACCTCCCATATATTTGAGTAACTTGCATGGAGGACATCGAACATAGTTGCATCTAAAACCATGACTTAGTGTTTAGTGGAGTCTTTGATGGAAAACCTAGATGGCTTTGAGGCTTCCTTGTATGAGTTGGATGAGGCTGAAATTGATGTTGATGAATTTTGGTTCAATTTAATCTTTCAAAAATGGTAGTGTAAAAAATAAATTACATGATTTGTAAGTCATTCTGGTCATAACTAGGGCTTTTGAGATTGTAGAAGGCTATATTCACTTGAGATTTTTAAAATAAAATGAGGTGAACTAAACTAGGGGCTTGATGTTATAACTTGTTACATTCATTCATGTTAATGTACTATTAATTTCCAACATCTAAAATATCTTCACCCTCATTAAATTCTAACTTGACCACCTAGTCCTAGTGTTTATGCCACGTAGGATGTTTGCTCATTCGGGGGACCACGGTTTTGATTTTTCCTTTTGACATTTATCACTATATGGTTTAGTTGAGGGAGTAGAGCTTTGCCTTTGATCCTAATAATATGATATTATGAGCCCATTATGCTATGTAAAATACCACAAAAACAAAAATGTTATTCAGAGATATTTATTTGGAAAAAATTGTTTAAAAGTTGTCAAAGGAAAAGTTCTTGAAAACTAAGTTCCTGAAGACTAGTTTTTGAAGACTTATTTCTAAAGACTAAGTTTCTAACCAGAATAAATGATCCAAAGAAAATTTTCCAAAGAAAATTTCATGAAAACTAAGTTCCTAAAGACTAGTTCCTAAAGAGAAAGGATATGAACAAAAGATCTTTGGAATGAAATCTATTGAAAAGAAAGTTCCTAACTAGAACAAATGATCTATGGAAAAGATCTTGAATAAATTTTACCAAAAACTAAGTTACCAGAAATAAAGTTGATGACTAGAAAAAATGATCTAACGAAATGTTCCCAAAAACCAAGTTGTCAAAGACTAAGTTATCAACTAGAATAAATTATCTAAAGAAAACTTCTAGAAGAAAATTTCTTGAAAACTAAGTTCCCAAAGACTAGTTTTTGAAGACCAAAGTTTTTGAACAAGAGTATCCTAAATTAATAAATCTGAGTAAGCCAATTTGAATATCTATCATACATAGAAATTCTACCCAAATTTCCATTAATAGATCAGTTTCAATAAGTCCTTTAAAATGGAAAATAGGTTCATTAAAACATGACTCAATGTCCAAAATATCAAGCTCCATTAGATAATAAGACAAAAACACACCTAAATAATATATAAATCCTATAAAAATAAATAGGGTCCCCACTTTTTAAGGAAAAAATAAGGTAGGGTGTGCTGAATACAATAAATGGTGACTCATAGGGGTGAATATGTTAAGCACACATCACACTAAGAGTGGGGGGTGAGTTAGTGTATAATAAAAATTTAACTTTTAGAAACTAATGTTCACAAAGAAAGCATTCACACAAGATCTAATACTTAATCAACACAAGATTTACATGGAAAACCCTCTCTCAGTAAAAAACACAAAGTAAATCTTCTTGGATCTACCATCCAAATCTAGTCATAAAATAATAATCCTTTTACAAAATTTTGTAGGCAACAACCTACTTGGAGACACCAATCCCCACCACCAAACACTAACTTAGAAAGAGATGTAAATCTCTTTATTTTGAGGCACTAAACTCCATTGAAATAATCTTCCACCTTACTATTGTTTCTTCATCAATGAATGATGTCAAATTCAATCTCCTCTTCTTCTTCTCCATAAAAATATGTTTGTGCTTGAATGATGGAAATAATTATTTCTCATATGTTTTCCAATCTTATATCTAGCTTATATATCCTTCAAAGGCTCTTCGCAAAGGAGGCATCCCATCTAAGAGGCACCTCTTCACAAAAATATATATTCATTGACATTTCCATTGACATTTATATCAATAATTCCATTGATATTTCTATTGACAATTCTATTGATAATTTCATTGACAATTCCATTGATATTTTCATTAACAATTCCATTGATAATTCTATTGAAATAAATTAAAATTATTTTGACATTTATGTTGGAAATTCTATTGACATCAATTACAATACTTATGACATCAATGATAATATTCCAATAATCTCCCCCTTTGTCATTGATGGCAATCCTTTAGAAAAATAATACATGAACACCCCCTTGTTGTAGTTCTCCTCCTTTACTCCCCCTTTATTAATTATCCTCCTTTGACATCAATGGTAAAGATACATAAAACACAATAATAATTTATATCACCAAAATATCAATGGATCTGAATAATGCAATGATTAGATCCCCCTTAATCTATGTTTCTCTTGATGGATATAATGACTAGGTAAATAATGGAGCACTTCCAATTTCTGCCTTATAAACTTAAAAGTTTATTTTGGGAGGGGCTTCATGAAGATATCTTATATCTATTCCTTTATGGTAACATATGCTATCTTTACTTTTTTATCTACAACATGTTCTCTCAAGAAGTGATACTTGATTAGAATGTGTTTTGTTCTATAGTGTATAACTAGATTCTTTGAAATGTTTATTACACGAGTGTTATCACACAATATTGAGATTTGATGTTCATATTCTATCTTAAAATATGTCTACTTCATCAAAATTACTTTTGTATAATAATACATTAATGCTATGTATTCTAATTCAGCCATAGATAAAGAAATGGAAGGCTACTATTTACTTAGCCATGATACTAGATTTTTGCCAAGAAAGAATGATTCTCCACATTTATTCTTTCTATCATCAACACTTCCTACCTAATCTACATATTTTTATGTTGTTAGTGTGAAATATTCACCTCTTGGATACCAAAATACATAATACAAAGTGATTTTTAGATATTTGAATATCCTTTTGACTGCTTGCACATGTGTTTCTTTTAGGGCTACTTGAAAATGTGCTACCAAGCCCACAACTTACATGATGTCTGGCCTTGATGTCATGGTGTATAATAATTTGTCAATCATGGATATATAAATAATTTTATTCACTTCAAGATATTCATAATCTTTATTTAACTTATATCATATACCCATGGGTATGCTAACAAGTGTGCAATCTTCCATTCTAAAATTCTTTAACATCTCCTTTATATACTTGGTTTGGAAGATAAATTTTACTTTATTATATTGAAATTTTTTCAAACCAAGAATAAATGAAAACTCACCAAACATGGATATTTCAAACTCCATTTGCATATCTTTTACAAATGCTTGGGACATTCATTCACTATCTCCTCCAAAAATGATATCATCCACATGTACCATGATAATCAAATAATTATCACCTTCAGTCCTTATATAAATATTAATATCATAAATACCCTTTTAAAACCTTATTATTGTATATATTTATCAATCCTTGAATACCAAACTCTGGGGGCTTGCTTTAGCCCATATAGTGCCTTCTTTAATCTACACACATAGTCCTTATTTTTGATAAAAGGAAACCTTTTGGTTGTTCAATATATATTTATTCATATAACTTGACATTTAGAAAAGTATATTTCACATCCATTTGAAAAAAATTGAAGTTATTAAAACCAATATATGCCAAAAACATTTTAATGGCTTCTATTCTTGCAACACGGGCAAAAGTTTCTTCAAAATAAATACCTTCCACTTGATTATACCCCTTACAAACAAACCTTTATTTATTTTTTGTTATTTGGCCATCTTCATTCAACTTATTCCTAAAACACCCACTAGGTACCAATTACATTCTTGTCTTTTGGTCTAGGAATGAATTCCCATATCTCATTCTTTTCAATTTTATTCAATTCTTCTTCCATAACATCAATCCAATGCTTGTCATTTCTATCTTATACAAAAATTTTGGGCTCTATTTTGGATAGAAAGGAGAAGTTTACTTACTCAGGTGTACTTAAAAATCTTCTTCTAGTTTATACCTCACTATCAATATCACCAATTATTTGACTTTTAGAATGATGTTTTTGAATAAATTGAGATGGTGTCTTTGTATCTTCCCGCTCCATTTCTTCTTATTTTTATACTTCTTATTCTTTGAATTCTAATTCCTCTAAATGAACATTTATTTGTGCATTTAATTTATGAGGCCTTGTTTCATCCATATTTACACTGGCACTTTCTATGATTGTTTTCAGCTATTTATTATAACATATAAGATTTAATTTTTGAGGAGTATCTAAGAAAAATACCTTCATTAGCTCTTGATTTTAACTTTCCCAAGTGTTATTCATATCTCTTAATAAAGCATTTACTCCCAAACACTTTGAAATATTTCATTGATGCTAGTCTACTCTTCCATAACTCATAAGGGGTTTTGTTATTATTTAATTTGATTTGTCCTCTATTTAAAATATAGATTATGGTGTTAATTAATTTTCTCCAAAACCTGTCTAATAGCTTAGATTCATTTAACATTATTCTAGTCATTTCCTAAATAGTTTGATTCTTTCTTTATACAACTCCATTTTGCCATGGAGTCCTTAAAGATGAGAAATGCCTTTTTTTCCATGCTAATCACAAAAATTATTGAATTCATTTGAGATGAACTCACCTCATTGATTTGATCTCAATCACTTTATATTTAAATTCATTTCATTTCCAACCAAAGCTTTAAAATCTTTAAACTTCTTAAACACCTAAAAAAAATTTATAATGGCAACCCATGCCATTCTGGAGTAATCATTAGTGAAATTCATAAAGTATATTTCACCTTATGTGATTTGAGTTCTTGTAGGCTTGTAGAGGTCTATATTAATTAGTTCTAATGGTTTGGTGGTTGAGTACTCCTTTGACCTAAATCTCACTCTTCTCTATTTTTCATGTTGACACTAATTGCAAAGAATGTTTGACAGTTTTGTAATCTTCAACATATCTCTTACAATTTGTTTAGTGATAATTTCCACTAGATTATCAAAGTTAATATGGCCCATCCTTCTATGACATATCTAGGTTTCATCAATTTGAATCATGTAGCATTTCTCTCCCTTAACTTCATTGCGTATGTGCAAGTTATTTGTTTTTATGTTTGCATCTACAACTAATTTTCCTATGTCTATTTTCTTGGTATCACAACCTTAAGCATAAAACATGAGAGTGTGTCCTTGATCACACATTTGACTGACACTTATAAGGTTATGCTTCAAGAATTCAACATACAATACATATTCTATTTTTGTTTTTCCATTATCAAGGCTAAGGGTACTTTCTCTAGTTATTCTCATTTTGGCATTATCTCCAAATTTTACCATGCGTTCACTTATTTCATTCAAGAAGAGAATTTATCTTGTCCCCAATCATGTGACTTGAGTATCCAAAGTCAATATACCATTGTTTCCCTTCATTTTATGCATTAAAAGTTATTTGCACAAGCATAGATTCCTCCTTATCCTAATCAACTTCCTCTTGTTTCTATTTATTTATTTTTGTAGGTTCTCTTTTCTTTACCATAGGAGAATTCACTTTCTTGTTTTGTTAAGGGGGTTATAAAACAACACTTTTATAGAGAAATGTTATATGTCCATAATTATTACAATTATAACATGCAATGTTATTATCTTTATAATTTGATAATGGGTAAAACAAGTTATAGTTTATACTTGAAACTACATAAGTACATGCACCATTTTCCCATGCATACCTATCTCTTTCATGTGTCCTACACTCCATTGCTATATGCCCAAAATGATTATGTGAAAATCAATAATCGAAAAAAGAATGTTGGAACCTGGTCATGTGTTCTTGCCTTAGAGGAAAGAACTTTCTAAATTTGTCCTTATTATATTTTGGAGGAGTGCTTGTTTTTTGTGGGACTTGATTCTCTTTCTTCTTTTTGATGGGACTTTTGAGAACATCTGCATGGATTTTTGTCTTTTCCTCATTTACCTTATTTGGTGGCTCTTTGTGATATTCTTTTTTGGCCATCTAATTTTTTTAATATCCAAGACCAGTCTTTATAAATGGTGACCTCTATCCATTTATGATATCATCTAAGATCTTGGTACTCTTTTCAAATTTGATGTTTCTATTCATCTTGGTGGTTGTTTTCTCTAGTTCCTTCTTCAAGGAGATAATCTCAAATTCTAACCTCTCAAAATTTTCTTCCTTTTTGCTTGATTAGATTCACACCTCCTCTTCAATCCTTTTTCCTTCTTCAAGTTGAATCTTGAGGTTGATGATAATTTTTTTGGATTCCTCAAGGTCTTGGGACATTTTTCTCTTGAGTCACAATCCTTCTTTTTCATATTTTTCGAGCTGTAATTTTTTCTTCAAAATTATTTTTGTAAGCTGATTGATCTCACTTAAGGCATAGATGAGTTCTTATTTAATATATGTCTTTCCTTCATCTTCAACATCTTCTTCCTCTTTCAAGGTGTCTTAAATTTTAGAGGCATCAATTTTTATTTCTATAGCCATGAATATAGTTTCTTTTCTATCACTATCTGATATGTTCTCATCACCTTCTTCAATTGAGCTACTATCCTTTTTGGAATATAGGCTTTTCTTGTGCTTACCAAAAATTTTCTTATATTCATTTTGTTTGAATATTTTCTTGTATTGAGGTTTACTTTCCTTCTTATTCCTTTCCTGATTATGATTTTCTTCATCATCATGATCATCCTTATGTGGACACTTAGCAAAAAAATGTCCTATTTAAAAAAAAATTGAAACATTTAAAAGGTAGCTTACCTTTGTGTTTCCCTAATCCCTTCTTAATATTTCTTAAAAAAGGGCCTCTTTATCATCTTGTTCATCACTAGTGTCATTTCTTGATTTAATTTCTTCATTCTTTACTTTATTTGAATCTTTAAAAATTGCTTCCTTATTATATGGATTTTCCTTTTTAGTTCTCATTTCATACACTATAAGAATGCCATGCAACTCATGTATTATTATTGATTCTAAGTCCTTTATTTATTTAATAGATAAGAATTTTGCATCAAATCTCAAGGGAAGTGACCTTGGTAATTTTTAAACAATCATGGATTCTTCAACATTTTTGTTGAGTCCTTTGATGGTGTTAACAATCTCATCCACATGAAGAAGATATACCACAACATTTTCTTCATCTTTCATTTTCAAGCTCTCAAACTGTCTCTTATGAGTTTGGAGTTTTTCCTTCACTTTCTTATCACCCTCATAAAGGTTTTGATGTTTGTCCCACATTTTATTTATTAAACTACATTGCATAATCTTGACAAAATCTGATTATAATGAGCCTATAGACACTCAAAAACTACCCCATTTTTAATTTCAACACCTTGGACCCTTAACCTAGCCCACTTTTATTTAATTTTTAACCTTACCTTTTTAAACCCATATATTTTGACCACTTTTTACCCATATTCCTCTTAGACCATGACCATCGATGGTTAGCTAACTATCGATAGTTAAGCCTAACCACTAATAGTAAGGTTCCCCAACCTATATTTAGGTAGTTTCTAGCTTTGTGCAAAATTAAATTTATACCAAATTTAGAAAATTTTCATTTGGAAATACAAATTAGCTTTGTATCACCCAACTTAACATCTTTATCCCTTACCTAATTAGAAACTTCTTCCACTCCATTTTGGCAACCTCTTGCTATAAAAAGAGAGTTGCAAGAAGGAGAATGGACCAAAAAATCTATAAGTGCATGCTGCCAATATTTTTACAAGTATCTGACCTTAGCAAAATGCTACCCCAAATAATTATTAGAGGCTAGAGTATTGTTATGTTAGAAAAATCCCTTTAGGTTTCTTTTGGCTATCTTTCAATATAGCTAATAATAGGTTTTTTTCCATTTGTTGTCCATTATTTATTTCTTTTCTAAAGTTTAATACCTAGATTAGACTCTATTATATTTTATTCTTATCATCTTAAACCTGTATCAAACCTTTGATAGACCTAAATTCATATGCAAACCTCTTTTTGACCATTTACCCAACTTGAAACCTTTATTTTTTTGCATTCCCAAAATTTGATAGGAAACCATTGTGGTTATCTAGACCGTCAATGGTTAGACTAATTGATGATGGTTATATTAACTATCAATGGTTATCCCAAATACCATTAGTTACCTTAACTACCACTGGTTACCTTTCTATAACCAAACCAACAACCTTTTATCCAATTGACCAAACCTTTGACTAAACTCTATTTTTTGACCTCTGTCACCTCACAGACCAAACTACACCAGACCCAAACATGACCTAAACATATCTTTCTAATAATTAACATTTACCTTAATGTTAATTTTTTAATTCATGCATTTCATTTGAAAATTATTTATTTTTTTAGATTTATTACTTTCATGTTATGCAAATTTTCCTTCTTTTATTCATACCAAACCTTTTATCAGAATGGGGATTGAAAACCATCCTAAAAAACTATTGATTTCTTAGATCTAGCATATGATAGGCAATCCCCCCATCTTATTGTTTAATCAAAAAGTTAATTTTAGTGATTTATTACTATAGGTCTTCCTCCCCATCCAAAGAGGAGTACTCACCTTCATCTAGATATCAATGCATGCACATTTTTAACCAGATACCCTTACACCCCTTTCTTTTAGTTTTACTTCTACCTTTCAAAACTAAGAAAAAAGGAGAAAATTTAAGTAAAACATTTTTCCACACCAAATGGGACACACCACATTTACTTTCTTAGTTATCATTGTATGCTTTGTCTCTCTCTATTGTTTGCTCATTCGAAGAAATCTAAATTTTCTTTTGGGCTTAAAATAAACCTTGCATCCATTGTTTGCTTGCAATTTTAGTTCACCTAGTAATTAAAAGTCAAGTAATCTATCACAAATTCACTTTCTTATCACACATGAAACCTAAACAACTTTCATAACCAACACATCAAAACATACCTAAGACAAGGCCCGACTAGGATTTCACCACCCAGTGGTAAACCTTACCCTACCTAGCAATTCCACTTGGATTTCATCACCAAGGGGAAAACCCACTCAGTTCTCTGGCTAAGTATAAGCCCTAGACATATGATATATCTTAGCTAAGTGACCCATCCCAACTCTGGGATTTTGAAGTGGAGGGAGCAAGCCCCTAGTACTAGGCCACGTACCTAATCTAGTATAGATTCTCTTTAGTACCTAAACATTACCTAAAACCATCCTTAGCTTTCCTATCTAGTACCAAAATTTCATGCTAAACTATCCTCACACATTTTAAACTAAGGCATAAGCCAACATGAGATAAAATTTATCCTAAGAGCTAATGCACTTAGTGTATGCATTACTTTATAGAATTTTTTCTTGTTTCCTCTTTATGTGAGTTGTGAGGAATCAAATTTATACCATTAACCTTCCATCATTTTGACCTCATTTACCTTTATCTCTATTACCTTGTTCAAATGAAGAGCCCTTTTATAACCTTCTCTAGAGATCGTATCTTTGTTATAATATCAGACCACAACCCTATTGCATCCAAGCATTACTTGGCATCTCTATCTAGCTATGTTACTTACCTTACCTATAATCAACCAAAATTTACCTATCACCCATAAAATTTCAACCATAATCAACCCCAAACCATCAACTACCACCTAAACTAGTTATAATGTTAATGGACTAGATAATCAAAGTAGAGTTATCAATTTTTGGTACCCATGACGAATTAACCCTTACCTAAAACTAATAAAATTTAAACTTCAACCAACCAACAACCTATCAACAACCTTTTAACCATTATATTACCTAGCCAATAAACTATCAATATCTACCACATCCATCACCCCAACCTTGTCAAAACTTGGGCCATCTACCCCAACCCTCATATCAATTACCTCAACCCATCTTATTAACCAACCCACCAACCTAGTAACCCAACCTATCAAATTATTAATCTAATAAACAACCAACATACCAACATATTTATCCAACCAAACCAATAAATCAAACCTACCTCATCAACCTTAATAAACTTATCAAATCAACCTAACAACTATCAACCCAATGCTTATCAACTAATCCTACCCAACTACCAACCAAACTTACCCAATCAATCTAACCTATTAAACTTACCCACCTTATCAACTTTACTCACATTATGACCCTTATCAACTTTATCAAAACTAACCAAAAACTAACAATCAAACATACCTAATGTATCAAACCCACCTAATGTATCAAACCTACCTAACTTATCAAACCTATCAAACCCACCAAACCAACCCACCTCATCACACCCACTAGCTAGCTCACCAACTCAAGAGCCATTAGTGCACCCTCTTCCTAGGTAGTATACCTCACTAGGGGAATCATATGCCTCAATCCTTGAAAAATTATTAGAGGCTTCTATCATTAACCATTTTCCAATAAAACCTACCAATAAATCTCTTCTAAAGCCAATTTGGTTTGTAGAGACCTAATTTTGTGCCTATAATCACACCAATAGACATGAGATAGATAGATGTGGCTCTTTTAAGATGATCATCCAAAACCTTATTGATCACAAGGAGGGATTAAAGGAAATTCTCTATGTTCCCTCCAACCTAGCCTTAAATATCATCAAACAATCAATCGTGAAACCTCTTCCTTCACTCATTGTTGAGGAAACCATGGTCCAAACCTCAACCAGAACACTTGCTACGTAAGTAAAACCTTATAAAATTTCCATGGAAACCACATTTAAGGAACCAACCCATCAATTATTTCCACTTACCCATGTGGAATAAACCAATCAACCTTTTCCACTCAACCATATGGAACCAACCAACCTACATTTTCCACTTACAAATTTTGTGGAACCTATTAACCCAACCTTAGCAACCATAAACAAAACCAAACCTACCATTAACCCAACCTTACCTATAACCATCCACACAACCTTACTTTATCAACCAAACCAAAAAATCAAACCAACTCAACCATTGATATTACCTATCTTAATGAGTCAAACCAACCTCTACCCCAACTCAATCAACCATCATCAACACACTTTTATAATAAACCATAACTAACCTACCTAACCACCCAAACCAAAATCAACCCATCAAACTTATCAAACCCTACCTAAATCCAACCCAACTTCTTTCTTTTAGTTTTAGTGCACTAGTGGAAATCCCACCCAAGATACCACCTATGAACTTGACCAGCTAACCACTAATAACAAACAACCCTTGGGGAGGTGGGTAACGTCATCTTCACCCCTCCTAAAACCTTTTTACTAACCATCACCTCATCTTGGGATCATTTTTCCCTCTTATGATCATCCATGGAAAAATCAAACTGGGGGAACTTCCCCTCCATAAGGCTTTGACCATCTAACAACCCAAACCACACCTTAACAATTGACCAAACTAAATCGTAGCATTTTTACCTTAAAATCATCTACCCAACCTATCCAACCAACTAACCCTACCCATACTACCTAACAAATCAACGTTGTCAACCTTACTCACCTTATCTAAACTTATCAACCTACTTAAAAAAACTCTATCCAACCTACCCAACCAAATAATCTTACCCAACCTCATCCACAACCAATCAATAATTACTTATCACCTATAAAACTTCAACCACAACCCACAAACAAATTTTTAACACACCTACTCATTTTGGGAGTCATCTTCTCCCCCAACCCATTGGAGATTACCCTTGTCTACCATCCTATCCATTGGAGATCACCCTTCTCCATCAACCAACCAACCAACCAACCAACCAAATAACTTTAACCTTAGCCATTCTTGACTACCTTTTACACGTTTCTTTTTTTTAACTATCTTCCTCCATTAAATTATCACTTAACCAACCTCACCTTTTTGTCAATCCATACCTTTTCCCTATCTACCCAAGAATCACAAAGTAATTTGGGGACACCTACTCTTTTGATTGACATTACCCATCCATGCAAGCATGTAATTAGGGAATATTGAGCCTAAACCTCTTAAATGCTTGGATTTTACATTTGTTCTTTAGTTAAACCAAATTCTTTATCATTTGGTGTCTAACTTAAGCTCGTGCCTTATTTTTAATCTCTTTCATCTCCTTATATTTAAGGATAACTGATTAAAAATAGGATCATGTGATTATCCATTACAAAATTTGCCTAATCTTATGCATGGATACCATAGCTCTAACCATGGCATGATCCTCATGGACACTTTTCATCTCTAATAAGACGAAATCCCATGGTCATTGTCACTTAAAACCACCTCTTCCACCCATCATCAACCCTCTTATGCCATGGCTTTGCCTTCATAAAGGAAAACCTTAGGATTATATAGACATTCCATGTCTAAACAAGCATATAAACATTTAGGATACCGAAATATCATTTGGGTCAATATCTTTAGTATGCAGACTACTCCTTTGAAGGATGGCTACCCAAAAATAATCAAAATTGATTGAACTTAAAATATACTACTCCCTTGAAGGATAACTATTCAATACGAACAAACCCAAACTTAGACTACTCCCTCAAAGGATGAATGAGTCAACTTTGTCAAAGAAATCATTTTAAGCTTTCCACATCAATTAGCTTTACCAACATATCAAAACAAGAAATATAAGACCCTACATAAAAAAATGCTATCCCAAGAAAATAACAATCAATTTTCATCAATAGACTTACCACATCAATCAGTCTACACCTAGCATATGACATAGACTTATCTATCATGGTTCCTAAGTCACCCACAGAAGGGGCAAGCCATCCCCATAAGAAGGTTTCCATACCTATCACCCACTACCTACCATCCATTTCACCTCTTTGGCCTCCATAAATCAAGGGATTTGAGCTTACTTGATACCATGTGATCAAGTTACCTTTTTTAACCATTGAACTAACAAAAAATTAAAAGCATGACAAGGGTTTTATGTTCATAAACCCACCCATCTTTCCATCATGGTATTTGTCAATCAGAGCATTTAGTCTCCCCCTTTTAGTTTCATGATCACTTGGGAAGACATGTCTTCTTCATTTGGAGTCATTGAAACCAAACCATCACTTAATCAAGCAAACAACCCAAACCAAATCCAACCCATAAAACCTATAAAACTAACCTTATTTACCTTTTCCAAACAAAATAATAACTACCACACAAACCAACAACTACTAATCACATTCACCCAACCCATCTAATCAAGTTAACATCTCAAATCAAACCTAACCTTTTTTTGTAATCCTAGACAAAACCAAACCTAACCTAACCTTTGGAGGTTACTTTTCTCCAATCACCTAATCCTCCTATAATCAAACCCATCAAACATATAATTAAAAGAACTACATTTGGGCTAATTTCCATGTTAGACCCATCATCCATGAGACTATGTAGGTAACATCCTCTTGTTTAGTGCATCAAGAGTTAGCTTAGCTATCCCTTACCCAATTAACTTAACCTAAGGAGATGTGTCTTCCTCATTTTGAGTCATTAAAACCACCCACTTACCCTTCCCTTGTAAACCTTCAACTTGACCAAACCCATCCCACCCTTTTGGGAGATTAACCTTCTCCTACTATGGCCACCCCTTTTATCATCATCATCATACACAACCAATAACCTATCAATACTAACTTAAAAATTATCTTTACCAATATCAACTTCAACCTATCTAATCTCATCAACCATTGGGTCACCCACCCTCACTACCATACCAACCAACCTAATCTATCAAATCAACCTATTCAACCAGCCTTACTAAATCAAACCCTTACCTACCAATCAAACTTCTACCCAACATTACCTACCATGATTAAAACACCTATCTACCCAAACTTTATCAACTAATATTACCCACATATTAAACCAACCTTATCCAATCAACCTAACCTATTAAATTCCAACTTCACCCACCTTATCAGCTTTATCAACCTTATCAACCCAAATCAAACCAAGTGGTATACTCAAGTGGGGAAACCCATTTATGCACCCTTTAACCTATTTGGGAGTTAACCTCTCCCTCAAAATATGGAGATTACCATTCTCCACCAACCTATTTTGGAGTCACCTTCTCCCTTAATTACCTTTCTCTACCCACCCATTTGAACATGTCCACTTTGACATTGGCCATTTTTGACCTGACATATTCACATATTTTATGATGACCTTGCTTTAGTCATTTTGACCATACAGACCAACCTTGCCATGTTGAACATTTTAATTTGCATCACTTTGTGCACAACTAACAAGACCATTTGTGTTTTTCTTAGGATCACTTCCTACCTTGGATACCTGAGTAAACACTGACCCTATCCAGGAGATGTGATAAGACTAGCCCAATCAACTATGACCAATGTTGGGGACTAGTTACCTTATCATTTATCCTAGAACCCAACCTTATTATTAACAACATGGTAATCTTCATCTTTTTATGATTTTAACTATCACACTTTTTTGCATTTTATGCACATGTTTGCATCTCTAATGCCTAACTTCACTTTTTTGTCACCCACTTCATGACTCATCTACCATTTATCAAAATCTAACCTAATTTTACCTTCACCTCATTGATTATTGATTTGAGTGGATAAAACCATTTAGAGATGACCCTTTTTCACCCAAATTGAACCACATGATTCTTTAATTTGGGGTAGCCTAGCTTAGTATCAATACCTTACCCTCAAAGCACACCTATTCTCTGCAACCTACCCATGAACCATTCAAGAACTACATTTGGCTAAATTTATTTTTAGATATTATGTCCATGGAACTATGTAGGTAGTGTTCATTCACCTAGTGAATTTGAAGTTAGCTCAATCATCACCTTTCACCTTTAACATTACCCAACTTCTATTTTTATTTTACAACTTATTGACCCAAAGCTGCATAATAAAAAGGGGAAATGTAGACACTCAAAAAATAACCCACTTTTAATGTCAAAACACCTTAGATCCTTAACCTAGCCCAATTTTATTAACTTTCTAACCTTACCTTTTTTAACCCACCTATTTTGACCACTTTTTACCCATCCTCTCAAACCATGACTATTGATGGTTAGGGTAACCACTAATGGTTAGTTAACCATCAATGGTTAAGCCTAACCATCGATAATTAAACCTAACTGTCGATGGTTAGGTTCCCCAACCTGCATTTAGGTAGTTTCTAGCTTTGTGAAAAATCAACTATGCACCAAATTTATCAACTTTCCATTTGGTAATACAAATTAGCTTTGTATCACCCAAATTAACATCTTTATCCCTTACCTAATTAGTAATTTCTTCCACTCTATTTTGGTAACCTCTTGTTATAAAAGGAGAGTTGTAGGAAGGAGAATGGACTATAAAATTTATAAGTGAATTCTACCAAAATATTTTTGTAGGTATCCACCCTTACCAAAATGTTGCCCTAAATCATTCTCAAATGTTGGAGTATTGTTATGCTGGCAAAATCCCTCCAAGTTTTTTCTAGATATCTTTCAATATAACTAATAATAGGTATTTTCTATTTATTGTTTGTTCTTTATTTATTTTATAAAGTTTAATACCTTGATTAGATTCTATTATATTCTATTATTATCACCTTAAACTTGTATCAAACCTCTATTAGACCTAAATTCATATGCAAACCTCTTTCTAACCATTTACCCAACTTATAATCCTTATTTTTTGTATTCCTAAAATTTGTTGAAGGTTAGACCAACTGCCACTAGTTACCTTAACTGTCAATGGTTATCCCAATCACCATATTTTACCTTGAATGCCGCCAATTACCTATTTGTACATATCATCAAAATTTTATCCAATTGACCAAACCTTTGACCAAAATCTATTTTCTAACCTCTATCACCTCATAGATTAGACTAGACTAGACCTGACCTAAACATTTCTTTCTAATAATTAGCATATAACTTAATGTTAATTTTTTAATTCATGGATTTCATTTGAAAAATATTTATTTTATTATATTTATTACTTTCATTTTATGCAACTTTTACTTCTTTTATTCATACCAAACCTTTTATTAAAAAGGGGATTGACAACCATCCTAGCAAGCTATTGCTTTCTTGGATCTAGCATATGCTAAGAAATCCCCTCATATTATTATATAATAAATAAGTTTATTTTAGTAATTTATTACTGTAGTTATTCCTCTTTAGCCAAAGAGGAGTACTCACCTTCTTCTAGATATTAATGCGTGCACATTTTCAACTAGGTACCCTTACACACCCCTTTCTTTCAGTTTTACTTTTACCTTTCAAAACTAAGAAATGAGGAGAGAATTTGAGTAAAACAAAGCCACACAAAATAGAATTCATGAATTTGGCATTATTATCACTAGCATTCTTTTTGGTTGGATTTTTGGTGGAGTTATTGGCTTAACATATCCATTTACCATTGTTTTTCAGATATCAAAACCAAGGGCCATTAAATAAGTACACATTCTTATACTCTAGAATGCATAGTTTGTTCCATTGAATAATGGAGCCTTGTTTATGGAGAAACCTTCCTATACATGATGAATATCCATGTGTGCTCCAAAGATCTACCTTTTAGTGGTTAGACTGATTTTGAAATAATTGCTCTAATACCAATTTTTAAGAATACAATATACTAAAAGGGGGGTTGTGAATCAGTTTATAATAAAACTTTAAATTTTAGAAATTAATGTTCATAAATAAAGCATTCACATAATATATAATAATTAACATAAGATTTACATGGAAAACCCTCTCTCAGGAAAAACCACAAAGTAGACCTGATTAGATATACTTTCTAAATCTAGTCATAAAATAATAATCCTTTTACAAAATTCCATAGGCACCAACCTACTTAGAGACACAAATCTCCACTACTAAACATGAAATTAGCAAGAGACACCAATATATTTTTTATTAGGCACTGACCTCCACTAAATCAATCTTACACCTTACCTTTGTTTCTTCATTAATGAATGATGACAAATTCAATCTCCTCTTCTTCTTCTCCACAAAAATTTGCTTATGCTTGAATGGTGGAAAGAATTATTTCTCATCTTTATTCCAATCTTATATCCACCTTATATAGCCTCTAAAAACTCTTCAAAAATGAGGCATCCCATCTAAGAGGAACTCTTCACCAATATATGTGTCCATTGACATTTTCATTGACGTTTCCATCAACATTTTTGCTGATAATTCCATTGATATTTCTATTGAAAATTTTGTTGACAATTCCATTTATCATTCTGTTCATAATTCCATTGACATCAATTACAATTCCTTTGACATTTCCTTTGGAAATTCTATTAACATAAATTAAAATTCTTTTGACATCAATGAAAATATTCCAATAGAATATTCCCAAGTTTTCACAAACCCAAAATCCATAGTTTTGCAATCCTAATATCAACCATAAACCTTACTAAAAGAAATGATTAAAATTGAAATGAAAAGAATCTCTTAATAATTCCATGCAACACACTAACTTAATTTATACCTTGAACCTATGTTTGAGAAAGTGATTCTCTTTAGTTCTTTTCAAAGGGTTTTAGGCAAAGACATGAGGTGTGTTTTAGATTTCATTTCGATTGGTTGTTAGGTGCATAGACATTAAGGATCTTAGGCATTTCTATGCTACCAACCAAGCATCCATAGCCTCGATAAAGATACCTTTGATCACTTTTTCTCTCATTCATATTTTTCATGTTGCATGATATTTAATCTTATTTCATCATGTGTGATTATAATCCTCTTTGATTTCCTTTTGGAGTTTTAGATTATGCCTTTTATTTTTGTTTTTTGCTTTTTGAATGAAAGAGGGAATATGCTGACCATCATGAGCTAGTCTTAGTAAAATTTTGGTTAATCAAAATTTCCTTATAAACTTTTACCCATGTTAATGGTTATTACCTCAATTAAGTATTAACATTTTATGTGAATTTAACCTGAGGGGATAAGGAGAGATTTCTAAATTTGTATAGAACTATGGGAGCAACTTTAACATACTGATTTGGTAAGATCCCCTAATGAAATAATATTGATCTAATATCCTTATAAGTACCTATATTATTTTAAATCCAAGCATGAAGTTTGAGGCAAAAAGGGTAAAAAAATAAAAGGTCTCGACTCTTATTCAAACCATTCACACAGTGTAGATCTTGTCAAGAGCTTTTCGATGCTTTTTTTTATTTGAAAAATGGAGTCCATAAGTACAAGAAATGGCTAGTCAAAGTTGGTCAAAATTTAATAAGATGGATCAACATTGGTCAAACCTAGTCAATAAGCATTAAATTCCATTCATGGGATTAAATGTCATGATACATGTAAAGGGGGCCATATTAACATGGCACCCATTAGATTACCTTTTTCCATTGGTAAACCAACCACCCCCATATGGTATGTGGATTTTAAAACATGGATGAAAGTTTCTTTTTAAGAAAATGCATTTAACATGGGATGAGATTCATCCTATAACCAAAGGTGTGGGAAGGGGTTTTATCCCCTTATCTTTATATAAACCTTTTGATAATGCCTCCTACTACCAATGTGGAATAAATGGATATGAACTTATGTCATAGGGGCTTAAAATTAAAACCTATAATGGCAAATAGATAAGTCTTGACCACTAAAACATGGGAGGAAAACAAGTATAAAAGGGCATAGGTTGTCATTTGTTAATCATATTGGAGCTTATGGAGTGTGTTCAGCTTCATTTGATAGGAATTAAATATGGAAGAGCCAAGTACATATATTTATGTGATCTTGGCTAAGTAAAGGATGTTAACACACAAGCTTTTAAGGATTCATTTTGATGTACTTTTATATTATAAATTTTGCATCAAGATATTTAATAGATTAGTCATGCTAGAGCAAATTTGGGGATGTAGACAACTATCAAAACCTATAAACAAACTTGTGTTGTTGTTCTCTATTACTTTTATTCATTTTTTCCTATTTATAAGAAAAAAATCCATTCAATTATAAATAGTTAAAAATCCATTTTTAAAGAACATTATTTATCAGATTATTTAAGATCATTATTTGATAACATTAATGGATTAGTTTGGTATCAGAGTTGGTGATCTGTGCCATATAACAATATTTTTAGATTGCAAGTGGATTGTTTATGTTAACATGTCAAGATCTAGATGTGGTGAAGGTAAATTAGGAGAGTATAATCCTGATATAGGTACATGGTGTACAAGTCAAGAGACACCAATGGAAAGGGAATTAGATTGGTAAAAATACTTTCATCAATCTTTTGAGCAAATGAAAAGCATGATAGAATAACTCTATCATGAAAGGCAAAGTTGAATTGAGAATAAAAATAAAGGTAAAGATGAAGAGTAAATTTCTTGGTCTCCTTGAACTCCCAGTGTAAGTGATGATAAACCATTAAAAATATCTGAGTCTCTTCCCTCTTTAAATCTTGATATTAAGTTTGAGTTGCCTATATATAATGGATAATTGAATGTATAAAAATTGGATAATTGGACTAAGAAAATTGATGTATACTGTAGGATTTAGAATATTGCAGATGAAAGAGAAAAAAAATAATTTTCTATGCTTTAGATGGGTGGTACAACACTTATCTATTTGGAAATCAAGTGACAAGAGGATTTGGTCAAACAAGGTAATGTGATTTCTTCTTGGAATGAATTCATTTATGAGTTATGTAAGAAATTTTATTCTTTGGGATACATGCAACAAACCATGATGGATTGGAAAACTCTTAGGGAAGCCAAGGGCCAAAGTGTACAAGATTATACATAGGAGTTTAAGAATCAAGCTTTGCATTTGAATATTCCCTTACACACAGAAGAGACTTTGATGAAGTATATTGGTGGGTTACATAGTTATCTATGACATATGATACTTGTTTTAAATCCTACTAATCTAGATTTTGTTTGTTTACAAGCTACTCACTTGGAAGCTAGGAGGAAAATGCCTAAAGATATATTTCTTGATTAAAAACCCAAGCAATTTAAAAGAAAGGACAAAGGTTTGAAAGGAAAAGGTAAGCATAAAATGACTTATATAGTTAAAAAGGATGATGAAAAGGTATTTTTTAATCGTTGAAAGAAAAATAATGATGAATCTAAGTGTTGGAAATTACATCTAGAATTAAAACCTAAATGATTAAATAATAAGAAAGGAAAAGAGAAGAAAACCAATACTATTGCACATGATCTTGGATCTGATTTAGGTGATGAGACCAAGATCACAGTCATAAGTTTACAAGGTTGTAATTCTTCCTCTTCTTCTAACACTATTTTATCTAATGCTGTATCTTCCTCTAAATAATAAATAATGCATGATGCAAAGAAAATAAATGAGATTTTCCACCTTATAGTTATTTCTAAACATACTAAAATAGACACTCTATTTGATAGTGGGTCTCAAGCTAATATGATTTTAGAGGAGGTTGTGAAGAAATTTGGACTCCAAACCAAACCACACCCTAAGCCTTGTCCTTTGTGTTGGGTTTATGATGATGCAAAATTGTAGGTAACAAGAAATTGTAGACTCAGATTTGTCAATATTAACAATTTCATTGATGAGGTTAATTTGGATGTTATTCCATTATACATTTGTGGTGTGGTTTTGGGAAGTCCTTATCTTTATGATCATAAATAAATATTCTACATGGAAGAGAATGAGTACTTACTTGTTAAATATGGGATTGCATATATTATTAGAGCTCATCATGTGAAAACAAGTATAAGACAGATGAAAATTCTTATAAATTCAAGCAATAATTTTGTACTCATGGTGGTCAAAGCCAAAGAGAAAAAACATGAAAAGGCTTTAGATAATTGTGATCCTAAACATCATAATGAATTGTTTAAAATTATTTCTAACTATGATAAAGTTTTTTAGAATCCACAGGGACTACCTCCTAAAAGAGGGGTTCAACATGAGATTCAATTATTATAAGATTTACCTCTTCCTAAAATTGGTATGTATAGATTGTCTATGGTTGAAAATGAGGAAATCAAGAAGCAGGTGATAGAACTAGTGGTAAAAGGAATTATTCACCCAAGTTCATCTCCTTGTGCTTTGGATATCATTTTGGTGCCTAAGAAAGATGCCACATGGTGGATGTGTGTTGATTTTCATGCCTTAAATAAAATCATGATGAGAAATAGTTACCCTCTTCCTCACATTGATGATTTATTAGATCAGTTGAAAAATGTTATTTATTTCACTAAGTTATACTTATGAAGTGGTTATCACCAGGTGAGAATCAATGAAGGTGATATTTGGAGAACTACTTTTTAAAAAAAACAAGGTTTGTTTGAATGGATTGTTATGCTTTTTGGATTATGTAATGCACCAGCCACATTCATGTGTGTGATGAATGATGTTTTTAGGCCATTCATTGATGATTTTGTGATAGTCTACTTAGATGATATTTTTATTTTTATTCAATCATGGGATGATCATGTCATTCATATTCAAAAAAATTTAGATGCTTTGAGAAAGGAGGAACTATATCTGAAGATGTCTAAATGTGAATTTGGGAAAAAATCTTTAGTTTATTTGGTTTATGTTGTAGGACATGGCAAATTGAAAATTGATCCTACAAAATTTGAGGTCATTGTTAACTAGCCTAAACCCAATAATGTAATAGAGGTTAGGAGATTTCTTGGTGTAGTTCATTACTAGAGAAAACTTATTACTAACTTCTTATTTATTTCATCTCCTTTACATTTTTTGACTGACATTAAGTAGGTCTTTCAATGGGGAGGCAAACATCAAAGAAATTTTGATACACTAAACTCCTATCTTAGCACTTCTAGATCTACAATAAACATTTGAAATTGAGATAGATATAAGTGATTACTATTAGCTAGCTAGATATCATCCAATAGAGATCATATTGATTAAATCTAATCATACCTAGACTAACATGGGAATGATCTAAGGATGTGGGATGCCTATATCTAAATCAAACATCTAGGGTTTTTTAATGAGGCTAGTTCCTTAGATATGAGAGTTCAGACCTCTCTTTATAAGACCTAAACAAGTTGGGGTGAATAGAGTTAAGAGATTGCATAAAATAAAACCTATTCTAACATATGGTGATGCATTGAATGTTCAAAGATCCATTCTCAAGATTAAACACAATAACACACTAATGGGATATAAAAATAACTAATACAATGTTTACTATGGTTTCTAAGCAATAATACTTCACCTAGAGGTCAATTTTATAGACTTAGGCTAGAAGACAATGAGGGTAAGGGCTGATTGAAATCACTTACAATGAACAATCCAATCTATACTTGAGACATAAAAATTAAGACATGCTAGATGACTTGCAAGGAAAGTTTATTAGTAATTAGGTTAAATTTGGACCTAAAAATGGAATATGAAAACCACTTTTACATATCAAACAAATATAAAATACTAATCATATATTGGTAAACAAATACAAAATGCTTTATTCATTACTCTAAGAGGTATAAAATACAATTTTTGGTAGAGTCTAGTCATACCAGCCTAAATAATGTTCAACAATAGCTCAAATGAAAAATTTATAGAGAGAAGGAAATCAAGAAAGATATTTTGGCACTAAAAAAGGAATCAAATGAGCACAACTCCATTTGAATTATAGTTACAACTGCCTCTATATTTATGCTCATTCAAGATTCTTGATTGATCTAGGTGACTTCAATCCATTGCATAGTTACATTATTCCTTCACTGATGCATATTTATGGTTTTAATGTTGGGATCAAGTTATTTAAAGCTAAATTCTAGCATCAATTTAGTTACAACCATTTGATCAATCTGTTAGATTCTTTTTATGGTGCTAACTTCTCTTTACTGGTTTGTTGAGGCATGCAAGAGTGGAGAGAAGGGTCACTTTCATACAAATAGCTTTATAAATTAATCCATTGAAGTCTATATATCTACTTTGGTGGAATCCTTCAAAATGTTCACTTTGGTTCAAATTGAACTAGACTCAAACTTGGATCCATGCTTTTACTTTCTTTAGTCAAAAATTTCTCCTTTGACTTCCAATAGGAAAGCTTCCTAGGTTTGATTTTGTCCATAAAAAATTGACTCAGATCAATCAAATTTCTCCAAAATATCTTATTTATATTGGTCCTATAGATCTTTGATATCATATCCTTAACATTTTGACCTCATACGCAATATAGATCTTCTTGGTACGAATGAACATGAGCCATTGATTTCCTACCACTGAATATCCTTTGACATGTTGAATCAAGATCACACCATTGGATCAAGATATATGAATGAATGTAGACCATTATATTTTCCTAGACCCAACATTTTAACCCCAATGACTAATTCAAGATCTTAAAATTTATGTTTTCATGCCCATTTTTTGATGTCTACATGAATGTATTTGATGTTTATTCACCCATATTAGGATTTTTGAACCCTAATAGTTATTTTCCATGTCTTAAATTTAACATTTTCACACCCATCATTTGATGTTAATGTGACCAGTATTGACATTTGTGCACCCCTCAATTTTTAAACCAAAATTTTGAGCTTAACCTTGACATTCATGTGAACATTCTATTTTGTAGGTTCAACTTTGAATGCTTATAACTTGAGCTAAATAATTTACCAAGTCATGAAACTTTCATAGGATGATCTTGGCATGAATAAATCCATGGTGATATAATCCTTTTTATTTTGAGGCTTCCTTTGTAATATTTATAAAATGCACAAGTGAACTAGTATGCTCATTTTTGCATGATGTCTTGGTGATGGTCTGGTCATTCAAACTTACCAAATTCATCCTTTGATCATCCCTTCATGGTTATTATGAATTTATAAAGATTGTGTGACCTTTTCATGCCTTTTAATTTATTAACCTCATGAGGACCTACTTGGATCCCTCCATTTGTAATGTTGAGCCTACTTCTAAGCCATTTGATCTACTCATCAATTGGGACCCTACTAGGCTTTTCTTTAGGTCTAGGTAAATCTTGGTATGTGGGCCAAAATGGCCAACATTTATAGTGGCTCAATAAGTTCAAGATCTAAAGGGGAATAATGTGAAAGGGCCTTACATACCTCAATTCATACAACATCTAAGATGAGGCAAATCAAATTGACATGTACACACTAAACAAGAACAATGAAACCTGAAAGTAGTCTTATATTCATCTTAATATGTTACAAGTTTTATCTTGGTAGAGTTTAGAGATGCCCATGAGAGGGATTAAAGGGATACATTTTTTAGTCTCAAAATATTATATATATATATATATATATATAGTAGAAAAGGATAGATATAGAAATGGGAACATGCGTAGGAGAGTGGAGAAAGGGTCATAATGATCAAGTAATGAGGTGGAAATTCATTGATTCTTTTCCTCATGCATGTGTATCTTCTTTAAATAAACTAACATTGATCAAAAAATGGACCTCTATTTGATCCAATAACCTTCGAGCTCCTCTCATTAGCTAAGAGATCCCATTATAAGAAAAGATTTTTTTATGCATGATGACAAATTTAGAGTATAATAAATGCCCCAACTACTTTTTTAACCATCAGTTCTCCATCTTGGGACTCTAAATCCACTTGACTTGCTTATGAGGATCAAATCCTCAAATCTTGAAACTAATAGATCCATGCCATGAATGGTGGTTGGTAACTACATTTTTTATGATAGAGCCACATGGATAGATGAGACCCTTTGCATCAATAACATATCTTCTTTCTTTCTATATCTAGATCATAGGTCTATTTTGTAGATGAAAAACCAATCAAGATTATTGGTTTTCCTATAGTCATCATATTGATGCAAACCTATAGACTATATATACTCTTTTTTAGATTATAATAGGTCTAAATAGACCCACTTTATTTCTATAAGAACTGAGGATTCACCATATACATAGATCTATCTTTAAAGAATTGTGAACATAGTTTCAGAATGAACCCTGTATGACACAAACCTATGAAACACAGGTTTATATTTACCTTTAATGGAATCCATTTATGTTATTTATACCTAAATACATCATTTTGTCTTTTTCATGGTGTTTTATTGATATTTAATGGTAATGGGATGACCCCTGCAAGACTTGTTTGCTTACATCAAAAACTACTCTTTGGTTCAACTTTACCTATAGAATATTTCTAGGTCCAATCAAATTGCTTCAATCTATCTTTATTCCTATTGGCCTCACAGATCCCCACTTTTAGATCCTCACTTTTTGACCTCCTACACACCATCGAATCAAGATGTATGAATTAATGCTAGACTTTGATCTCATACCATGAAGATCCTTTGACATGTTGAATTGAGATCACATCATAGGATCAAAATGTATGAAGCAACATGAGCCTTTGATCTAATTAGGCTAGCTTTCCTATCAGTTCTCATGCATCATTAGATCATTGGTATAATTGAACACTGATCATTGATATAGATCAGACCCACATTCTTGTTAGTCACTTTATGCTGATGGATCACTAATTGGTGAATATTTACCATTCAATCTCATTCAAATTGTATCCTTTTAAATACTATTAACCCAAGGACATTTTTACTTGTTTAACCCCAACATGAACCATTATATCTCATATGTTAGTATGCAAGCTCATGTGGATCATTAAATCTTGATCAACTTTAAAACTTTTAAATAATTTTGAACCCAAATGGTTATTTCATGGATCTTAAACTTGACACTTTCATGAATGTCTTATGCTACATGTCCATATTTAAATTCTCATAACTTAAGCAAAAAATCTCACATAGGTATGAAAATTATAGATCATGTTCTTGCCATGAAGAATTCCCTAGTGCTGTAATATTTTGGCTCATGAGGATTTGTGAGGTGCATGTAGTAGACACCAAAACAAACTTCTTATATACCTTTGTATGGGTTATACCCATGGTTATCAATATTCTTCTTATCTAAGAGTATGTCTGATATGCCTTCTAGTGTCTTAGAAGGTTCTTGATCAATAGTACCCTCATCTTCTTTTGAAATACTACAATTCATATTAGACATATTTGGCATTTATGGTTCAAGGTGGAAACTAAAAATAGGTTATGATATTATATTAACTTTGGTTCCATATCTAGTTCTAAAAACCATGTATGATCAATTTGAATAAATATAACCTCCTATTTTAGCAGTGAAATCCATGGATAGACATAGTGTAAAGTATATCCACATATCTGAGTATAATAGCAAATTATAGTGAATCCTTTTTATTTTTGCATACTTTTCATGCCACCAAGAGTTTTCACAAGATACTCTACAAAAGGGAAAGAGATAGACTTATCTAAGCTATCTTTAAAATAAAAAAATAATAAGAAAACCTCTCAGTCAAATCCTACACCTACACCTCTTGTTCCTCCTATTATTGCATAAAATCCTCCTATTTGAGCCAATATTGTTTAACCAAACATTGTTATAAATCCCATACCTTAGATGGATGTTATTAAAAAACACGCCTTTATGTCATTGAATGGTGGTATTCCTCTAAATCTTACTCAATGGGATGATATTCTAGTCTTAGCTCTGAAGGCTCTTCCTTATTTTATAGGGGAAAATCTAATTACTCATATAGAACATATTACAGATATTGATAACCTTTGTTCAATACATCATATGACTCAATAAAATTTAGAAATGAGGATGTTAACAAATTATTTCAAAGGGAAAGCACTTCAGTGGTACAAAGGATTGGATCCAGCATCAATCAATAATTGGGATGAATTTAGAGAGGTATAATTCAAGCACTTTAATGATAAAAGTGACCAATTTTCACTTGTGAAGTATCTTAAAATAATAAGTAGATTCAATCATGAATTCATGGTGGATTTCAATTATAGGTTCTAGAAGAATTGGGACAAAAACTTGTTGTGATCAAGCCTACACTTTACTATGCTTTTCAATACTATTTTAAGGCTCTCAATTCAGATATAGCAGTGATGATTCAATCTATGGGAGGGAACACTCTACCTAAGGCTTTTGAAATAGCAATCAAGGATAAGAATTGCCTTATACAAGTAGGTAAGTTATCTTCAAGGCCATTGATGCCTCTCTTTCTATAAATCCACCCTCTTGTTCCAACTATTACTCCACTTCCACATTCAACAAAGTTTTATCAAATAGAAGGTGATCAAGCTGATAAATTGGGGAAGATAGATAGTATTCTTAAGACTCAACAAAAAAATTATTTTAATGGAAAGATAAAAATCTCCATCATACAATACATATCAGAATAATAATTATAATTTTTAATATAATAGGCCACCTATTAGTCTAATCAATAAGGACAAGGGCATAATTCTTAATTAAGGCAATACAATCCTAATATTTTAAGTAATTCTAGAGCTATTGTGCCAACTCAAATAAAATATAATCAGGAAGGGTAATGAAATAATCAATGGGATAAAGAAAATAATATGGCAATGGAACCAAATGGTGAGAGCTCACATTAGTGTTATATGCATTAGAGTTTAGCTCCTTCTTCATATGAAAACCAACCAAATAATAAAGCTTCTCTATCACATGGAGACATTCCTTCATTGACTCAAGCAAAAGTTCCAAATAAATAAGGAGGAGAGAATGGTAAAGCACATATTGAAACTAAATTTGTGAAATTTCAAGAAGATGAGGATTCTTTTGAGCATAGAGTTTCAAATCAAAGTCAAAATATGCTTAGTGTTGATAATTCAGTTGCAGACCATACTAGATCCAAGAAAAGGGTAACTAATGATGGTGCAGGTTCCAAAAAGATAACCCCTTCTCCTTCTCATCCACCATAAGGGACCAACACTCATGAGTAGCCTCAAAAGACACTAAATTAGTAGGTTCAAGATCTAAAGGGGCAGAATGTGAAAGGGCCTTACATCCCTTAGGATGGTATGGCTAGAATCTGCTAAAAATTATATTATACACCTCTTAGAGTAATGAATAGATAATTTTGTAGATGTTTACCAATTTGTGCTTAGTGTTTTGCATTTGTTTGATATGTAAAATTGGTTTTCATCTTCCCTTAAAAGTCCAAGTTCAACCTAATTACTAATAAAATTTCCTTTCAGATCATCTAGCATGTTTTAATGTGGATATCTTAGGTATATATTGGAATTTTAACTATAATTTCTTTCAATTAGGCCTTACCCTCATTGCCCTCTAGCCTAAGTCTATCAACTTGACCTCTAGGTGAATCATTGTTACTTAGAAACCATTATAAACACTGCATTAGTTATATTCATAGTTTATTAGTGTGTTAATGAGTTAAATCTTGAGAGTGGATCTTTGAACTATGGTGTATCACCACATGTTAGAGTAGGTTTTACTTTATGCAACCTCTTAACTCTTTTCACCCTAACTTGTTTAGGTCTTAGAAAAAGAGGTCCAAACTATCATGTTTGAGGAACTAGCCTCATTAAAAAACCCTCGAGGTTTGGTCTAGATATAGGCAACCCACATCCTTACATCATTCCCATGTTATTCTAGGTATGAGTCAGACTTGAACAATCTAACCTCTATTGGGTGTTATTTGGATAGCTAACAATTATGCTATGGGGATAATTTTGATGCAAAAAATGAAACTAATTTGTTACCATTCAAAAATCTTCAAAAGTGTAGTAATAAACTATCCAACTTATGATAAATCATTGTATGCTTTGGTGTAGAGTGTGAATAAATGGAAGTACTATTTTATGGGCAAAGAGATAGTGATTCAAACTGATCATCAACCACTACAGTATCTTCAATCACAGACCAAACTACAATAATCAAGACATTTTTGGTGGATGGGATTCTTCTAGTAGTTTCACCTTGTGATAATTTATAATAAAGGTACACAAAACAAGGTTGATGACATGCTTTCTAGACCTCCTATTGTTTCATTAGTTTTTTTACAAAATAGTTCTTTAATACATGAAAGTTGTAAAGAACAATATGTTAATGATGTTGATTTTAAGGAATTGTATGAATATTTGATGAGTGGTAAAAAAGTGGGAGAATTTGACTATCATGTGCATGATGGACTCTTATATAATCTTGGCAAACTCTATATTCCACAAGATGAATGAGTGCACATGGGCATAGAAGCTCACACTTCTCTTATTTTAGGTCACTTCGGTATTGGTAAGATAGTTGCACAATTATATAGGTATTATTATTGGCCTCATATGAAAGAATTTATTAAAAAATATATAAGGAGTTGTATTCTTTGTGATAAAAGTAAGCCTAGTAGTAGGAAATTTGGTTTATATACACCTCTCCAAGTTCCTAATAGACCTTGGAAAAAAATATTTCTATGGATTTTGTAGGATGTTTACCTATGACATGAGATAAACATGATTATCTCTATGTCATTATGGATAGATTTAGTAAAATGTGTGTATTAGTTCCTTATACTAAATATATTACTGGTGAAGGGGCAACACACTTGTTTTTAACATGTTTGGGTTCATTTTGGATTTCCCACATCTATTATCTCTAATCAGGATTTTTGATTTCTTGGACAGTTTTGGTCAACTTTATGGGACTTAATGGACATTAGTCTAAATAAAAATACTACATTTAATCCAAAAAATTATGGATAGATAGAGGTGTTCAATTGTACAGTGGTACATCTACTATGAGGTTATTGTAACAAACATCCTAAATTGTGGGATGAACATCTATGTTATGTGCAACATGCTTATAATTGAACATAACATTCTTCCACAAAAAATCCTCCTTTTGAGACTTGTTTTGGTTATCTACCTAAGTCATCATTGGACTTCACATTTGAGAAGGAATTAGTTGTAGATGGATGAGTTGATGCTGAGAAGTCTAAGAAGTTCATTCAAAATATACAATTGGTTTAACAGACTGTCAAAGAATAATTGGATAAAAGTCAATAAAATACAAGGTTAGGCATGATAAACATTGAATTGATCATCATTTTTAAGTTGGTGATTAAGTATGGCTTCATATTAGTAAGGAAAGGCTTATAGGTGAAGGTAAAAATCTTAAACCATTTTGATATGGTCCATTTAAAATTTTGTAAAAGATTGGTAATAATTATTTTCAGTTAGATTTACCACTATTTATATATATTTATTCCATTGTGAATGTTGAAAATATGAAGTTTTATGAGCCTCCTATGATTTTGGATTAGGATTAAAGTATTTTTTTACTTTCTATTGAATATTTTACTCTAGAGTATCTAAATTAATTTCAAGAAGATACCATTCTTAACAGGAAAGTGGGAAGTTCACGAAGAGGTGATGTTAAATATCTTCGTGTGGGTCTAAAAGAGACACATCCAAGGAAGGCTAAATGGATGGAAATAAAAAAGGTGAGGGATAAATACCCTCACCTCATTTCAATATCAAATGACTTTTGGATGTCTAAAATCTCCTTAATAGAGAGGAGTGATTTGGGTAGATCCCCCACTAAAATAATACCAATCCAATATCCTTCTAAGTAACTATGTTATTTCATCTCTAAACACAAAGTTTGAGGTAAATGGGGTTGAAAATAAAATGTCTAAATTATTCTTCAAACCATTCACATAGTGTAGAGCTCATCGAGAGCTTTTTAGTGCATTTTTTGGATTGAAAAATGGAGTCTATAAGTGCAAGATATGGTTGGTCAAAGTTGGTCAAAAGTTAATGTTATAGGTCAACATTGGTCAATGCTAGTCAAACTTGGTCAAAAAAAATTAAATTCCATTCATAGGATTAAAGGTCATGATAAATGTAAATAGGGCCATATTAACATGGCACCCATCAAATTAACTTTTTTCATTGGTAAACCAAACACTCCCATATGGTATGTGGCTTTTAAAACATGGATGAAAGTTTATTTTTAAGAAAATAAACATGGGATGAGATTCATCCCATAACCAAAGGCATGGGAAGGGGATTTATCCCCTTACCTTTATTTAAATCTTTTTGATAATGCCTCCCACCACCAATATGGGATAAATAAATATGAACCTACATTATAGGGGCTCTAACTTCAAGCCTATTATGGCAAAAAGATAAGCCTTAACCACTAAACCACCAGAGGAAAACAAGTATAAAAGGGCATGGGGTGTCATTTGTTAATCATGTTGGAGCTTATGGAGTGTGTTTAGCTTCATTTTATTGGAACTAAAGCTAGAAGAGCCAAAGTACATATATTTATTGATCTTAGCTAAGTAGAAGACATTGATGCATAGGGTTTTGATGATTCATTTTGATGTACTTTGATATTGTAATTTTTGGATCAAGATTTTTAATGGGTCGATCATGTTAGGGCAGACCTGGGGATGTGGATAATTTTTAAAACCTATAAACAAACTTGTGTTGTTATTCTTTATTGTTTTTGTTTAGTTTTTCCTATTTATAAGAAAAAATCCATTCAGTTATAAATATTTAAAAATCTATTTTTAAATAATGTTATTTATCAAATATCTAATATCATTATTTGATAATGTTAACGGATCACACAACTAATGGAATCATTAGTTATGGGACATATTCATGGCTAACTCTCTCATTTCTTTTGTAGATTAAGATTTTTAAACTACCAAATGTAATACCCACCAATTCGAGTTAGATTCAAAACACCCAAATTGTCATTTGAATATAGCAAGATTGATCAATTTAGATTTCCAAATAATAAAAAGAAAACTACCCTAGAAATCAAGAAAACTATCTAAAACAAACACACCTAACTAAGCAAAACAAACTAACAAAATCAAAATCACCTAATATAAAAAACAAGAACTATTATAATGAAAAAAAAATGACTAAAATCATGAAGCTAACTAATAAAGAAAATATAACCTACTTTTACCTCTACCATAACATTTTTCATTACTTAGAGACCTCTATAAATGGAGTAGCAATGAAGTAATGCTTCAAAATTTGTCCATTAATTGGATATGTCAAATCATCACCTTGGAGATCTTTTAAATAGAATGTATTATTACCCAAGGTCTCAAAAATTTGATAAGCTCCTATCCATAGTAGATAAAAATTATCATGTTTTCCTTTTTTATCATGGGATTTGTCCCATAACAACACCAAGCTAGAGATCTTGAATGCTTCGAATTTTTCTATTTTATCAACCCATATCTTGACCAAGTCCTAATGTTTGCTAAAGTTTTGAAATACTTCATTCCTAAAGTCTTCCATTTTGATGATATCTAATAATTTGAACCCTATTTTGTCATTGGTCTCCATGTATTCTTACATTAATTGATATGTTGGTAGCTTCAACATGATTAGGAACACTAGATATTTCTCATAAACCAATAGAAATGGTGAGGATTTAAGGTCTTGTTTATAAGGAGTCTTGTTTTCCCAGAGTACATATTTTAGTAAGAGATGTCATTCCCTAGGTTTATCTATTGTTAACTTCTTGATAAAATCTATGAGGCTCTTATTGGTTGACTCAACTAATCTATTCCCTTGTGGGTAGTGGTTAGAGGATGATTTGATTGTAATCTAGTTATCATGGGCTTATTTAGTGAACTTAGCTGATTGAAATGCTAGCCCATTATCACAAATCAAAGAAATAGGTGTGCCAAACCTAGTTGTGATAAGCTCTTCAAGGAAACTGATCACATCTTAGGCTCTTGAGTTCTTGGTAGTTGCTACCTCAGTCTATCTAGTATAATAGTCTATAATAGTGAGCATGAATTTATGCCTAGTTAAATAATTTGGTCTTATAACACCAATGAAATCCAAGTCCCATTAGGTGAATGACCTACCTTCAATCACAGGCTATAGTGGCATTATTGTGTGTACCTCTCTTTTTTCCAAAATATGACATTCATGGCATGTCCTTAAATGGAAGTGAGAATCCTTAAAGACCTTCATCCAATAATAACCCATTATAAGTATTTTATGGGCTATATTATTTCTAGATAGATGGCCACTACCAATCTTTTGATGCAAATTTTCTAGGATCTCTTGAGCTTCTTCATATGACACACATCTTAAATAGATGCCTTTATAGTTATTCCTATAGAGGATCCCTTTCTTGATCATATACTAAGAAAATTTGAGTCTTAAGGTTCTCTTTTTCTCTCTCTTGAGCTCTTGGGGGCATTTTCTAGTGAGTAAGAACTGAATAATACATGAATACCAATCCTCTTAAGAAACATGTGTTTGGTAGACCTCTTCAATGGTGATGTGTGGGTCTAGTTCAGTCATCAACTAAATAATGCCTTATCCTCTAATGATCTTGACAATTTTAATTTTAATATCAAACTCCTACAACTTTACCATCCATTTGCCTCTACACTCTCTCAATTCATTTTGTCTTAGTGTAAGTTTGATAGCAGGATTTGGTACTATGGCAATTGTCCTATTTTAGAGGATGTAGTGCCTGCAATTATTAACCACTTTGATGAGAGTAATTATTTGATTATCAATCAGGGAGTATATGAGCTCTACATTTTTAAGTTAGTGTTCATGAACGTGATAGGTTTCTCACTTTCTTCCCTTTTTTGCATAAGTACAACAATAATAGTATGCTCTGAGGTGAATGAGTACAAGAAAAAGTCTTTATTGAAATATGTGCTTACCTGCACTAGGGCCTATGAAATTTCCTTATTTATGTCTTATAAATACTTCTTAGCTTTAGGTGTCCATTCCATTTTGACATCCTACTTGAGCATTGCATTCAATGGCTTAACAATCTCTACAAAACTTGATATAAATTTTTTTATGAAATTAATTTTCCCAAAGAAGGATTTGAGCTCCTTTTTACTATTTAGGAACATTATTTTTGATATCCCCTAAATCTTATATGTGTCAATAGTGGTCCCATATTTACTAATAATGTGACCTATAAGTTTTCCTTTAGTAACACTGAATATACTCTTCTTAGGGTTTAGTGACACACCAAACATCCTACACCTTTAAAAAATGGATTGAAGGTGGTCAATATGATCAACCCTATTTTTAGAGAAAATATAGAGATCATCCATGTATATGATTATGCACTTGACTATCAGTCTTTTGAATGCATGATCCATGGCTCTTTGAAAAGTATATCTAGCATTGATTAGTCCAAATGGAATTTACTTGTATGCATATGTTCCCCATTTCATAGTAAATGATGTTTTCATTCTATCCTTCAATTCAACTAGTACTTATTTTATCCTAAAGATTTGTCTAAAAAATACATCATTTCAGACCCACTCACCATTTGTATTGCCTCATCTAGGGAGGGTAGAGGATAATTATCCTTCTTAGAAGATTTATTTAGATTCCTAAAGTTGACACACAATCTAATTTTGCCACTCTTTTTTACCAGAACTAGATTGGCCACCCAAGTTGGATGCATGATAGGAAAACTATCCTAGCACTTATTATCTTCTCTAATTCCTTCTGGATCAATAGTTCCAAGATAGGATTAACTGGCCTTTTCCTTTGCCTAAATGGTTTATGATCAGTCTTGAATGGAATTGTATGGGTGATGAATTTAGGATTGAATATACTTAAGTCATCATAAGTCCATGTAATTATATATTTATACCTGATAATCAATTAGTTAAACTTTTACCTTTTATCTAGTGTACACCTTATGCCAATATTAATTAAGTGTACATTCCTTTCATCACTTAAATTTTATAAGATAAATTTAGATTCTTTAACCTCAACCTACCTCTATGATTTTGCTTGAGGATCCATGTCAAAGGTCCTTTATAAGGTGACCATCTCTAATGGGTGATTATTCTCCTTTAGCTAGATAACATCCTCTTCATCCAATTCTTCATGACAATTATGGATCCTTTCCTCATCATCAATTATTTGAGACTCTAATTATCTTGAGTTTGTCAAAAATTGAATGATATACTGGTCATCATTGAACACTTGAAAATTTTCAACATTGTCTGGTACTGAAGGACAAGGTACCAACTCAATGGAGAACTTATGTGCTTTTGACTCATGTAGGGGTGCCAAATTTTCTATCTAGGTGTCTAATGAATTGACATCTTGGTTTTTTTCTCTTAAAATGGCTAGTATATTGAATACTTCAAATGATTCAATTAGATCCAAATATCTATTCTTGTACTTCTTTAAATATGACAATTTACACTGATATTTGTTTCTAATCTAGTCAATGATGAGTTTAGAGTCTCCATATACTAGTAGTTCCTTGAAATTATTCCTAAGGGAAAAATATAATCCAAGAATCAGGGCTTCATATTAAAATTTATTATTGATGCATGGGAAATTAATCATATATGTTGTTAATAATTTATTTCCATGTGGATCGTCATCTCGATACCAATACCTAATCCTTATTTGGATCCTTATCCATTGAAATGGAGGGTCCATAATTTGGAAGGGCCTTGAATTCTACTACCACCCCCCCCTGTGTTTCATGTTTCATAGTAAATGTATAAATTCCAAGACTAGGGGAATTATAAATTACTTTTTCATTGGTGGTGTTGTACTCTATAATAGGATACTTCATCATTGGCTCTCGATCAATCTTGATCTGGTTAGCAATGCCTCTCTAGGGGAGACAAATATGCAAGAAGTCCATGAAAAGATACCCATTTGACATTTTTGACCAATCTTTGCTCAATAATAATCCATATCCTTCTATAATATCTACTACTAGTATGTTTATAGTAATCTACACTCTAGGTTTTGAGGCAACCTGAATTCTTAGTCAGTAAGTTCTCCCAAAATAGGCACTAGTATCTTATCTAGATATGATACAATCTTCTTAGATGGATTTGGGATCAAACCAAGCTTTTGAAAAATAGAATTTGGCATTACTATTTTTGAAGCTCGAGAATCTACCAGATGATTGTGTATATTCTTTCCAAATGTTTGAATAGTCAATATGAAAGGGGAAACCTTATGATAGATTTTATATATAATATTTGTGTCAAATATTTTAGACTTTTTTGCAATAGATTTACGGTATGATGGACATCCATAAGATATATTTCTACTTTGTGATTTATGTTAGTTCACGAAGGGTGATATTAGCCTTAATTTTATTCATATCCTCAACAATATATATCCTCCTTTATTATATTTCTCTTTATGTTGAGACTGATCATTACCCTTTATGGGGGATTATTATTATTAGCTCTAGGATTTATAAGAATGACTGTATTATTATTAGGAGTATAAGTGGTGAGAGGCTACATGTTCCTTAGGTTATAATTATTCCTAGTGAACTACTAAAATGATTGTACTTCATTAGAATTATCTTCTACAATATTATCATATTCATTGGAGAAGGGAGACTCATAAGTTTCAAAGACCATAGTTAAACTTGAAGGGTCAGATTCATGAGGGAGACATAGAGGGTTCATCATTTGATCTTATATAGTCACTTCTATCTGAAAGATTAGAACTATATATAGTCTAATTCTCTATTCTATGATGTGTTATGAACCCTAAAACAATTAGGGAAAGCTGTCTCCATGATATTGATTTATCATAGCTTATTATATTGTTACTATTCTACATTATTAGTGGACCTATTGAAAGGCATATTGTATCTTACAAATATATAATTATGATTGTAATTATAATTAGTGTTATTACCCATTATTTTCTACATATTCAAGAAATCATTGCTCAACTTCTAGACCATTCTTTATATAGAATCCAATTCATATTTGGTAGAGTCAGAACCCTAATCAACTATTGTGTTGGTGTAAGCATGATATTGATTCTATTGGTTCTACTAATGGCCATTCCTTTGTATTTGATTATTCAATAACCCATAATTCTAATTTTTTGTTTATTACATCATAGGAGGCAGAGTGTATAATTAATTTTAATTGAATATAGGGGCATTCTAATTAGCATGTGGAATTGGATTCAAAGATGGGAATCTATTGTTGAATGTTTGACTTCCTAAATTTTAAGGATTGAGCTGCTTATCGATATTAATTGATTATTGGAATGCCAAATCTAAAGTATTAACAGTGGTAGTTCTTTGAAAAAACACTACAGTAATGGGATCTAGGGCATTCTTGTATATCTCAAATGTCAAATACACATCTAGCTTATATGCAGTGTTCAACTAAGTGTGCATCTTATATAATATTGCATTAAAGGCCCACATTAACTCATTAAGTTCCCACTTCATGCTGGTGAAATGTTGATATACCAGACTTGAAAGAGTCACTTATCCTAATTGTGTTAGGAATTTATTTTGACATTCATTCCATGAGGTAACTAAATTTTCTTGTAAATTGAGATACCAATCATAAGAATAATCTTGAAGATTAAATTGGAAAATATTACATGCAACATCCTCATACATGACATTTATTAATCTGAGAGTAGCCTTATAAGATTTAATATGTTCTTTTTCCATCATCACATTTGAGGGGGAGGAGGTACACAAATACTTTTAAAAATTCCTTGGTAGATCATGTTGGTCCCTAGGTATGGCAATAGTAGATCTAACTAACCAAGGTTAATCCATAGGAATATTGATAAGTGGGATGTTTATTACAGGGGAAGGTGTCCTAGATAAGTGTATCTCAGGGATGAAAGATATGGGTTTAGGCATCCTAGGATTTGATAATGGTGAAACCAAAAGGATAAATTAGGCCCTAGTCCTTGTTAATCTCCCACGTGTCTCTAGTGCAACTCTATGTAATGGCTAACCTCTATTATTGAGAAAACACACAAGTGTGCCCTCCTTATAGTGATGTATTTTCTATTATGTTGATGTGGGTTTTATGAACACCATAAAAATTTTGAATGAGGTATCCTCTAAAATTTTGGGATCTCTATAGAATAAGGTTCTACTTTAGGGAAAGAGTTACAAGTATGCAGTTAAAACAACTAGGTGATGGAATGACAAGTTGAGCTTATGGGTTTTTTACCCAGGTTTTGTGGATGGATGTACATAATCTAATAGAAACTAATCACAAGGTGAGTTAGATGGGTGGAGAATTATTATACGGTTGGTAGATCTCAAATAAACTCAAAAGGGAAAATAAGGGCAAGGAAGAAAAGAAGGTTTTGTGTTCTGAAAGGTGACTTCTAAGACTCTTCCTTTGGTGGAAAAGTATCTCCAAGACTAGTCTTTTTTATTTGTAGCTATTACACACTCAAAAATAAGCACGGTTATCAGTCTAGGATAACAAATATAGAGTGATCAATGATCTTAACTAAAGGTTTATATCCTTAGGGATATTTTTGCACACCCTTATATGAGAGATTATAGTTTAGACTAAAAAGTTATCTAGGGTATTTATGACTCACACCTAGATGACTATACCAAAAGAGATAGCTCTGCACACCTTAGATTATCAATTCAACTTATACTAACCACTTAAACCAGTGAAATCCACCAATATTCAATTTCTATTACACACGTAAGATTAATATTCATTAATTAAAATAATCAAATTCATGTAGCATTAACACACTTTAGGATTATTGAATTAATATAGACAAAGAAACTTAAACTTTATTAACATAGAGAAGGAAGAATAAATAACAAACATAGTTTCATGATAATAAATCTCATGATATATTCATATATATTGATCCAAAACTTTAACCCTTTTGAAAAGAGGGTTCTACATGTATATAAAGAACTTGGGGAAAGGTTTACCTCATCCTCCAAGTATATAAAAATTTCATTACATCCTGAATGACTTGATCATAAGTCTTAGTTGCATGTTATAAGTTATGGATACCTTAGACATGCAACATGTGCATGCTATAAAAAAATAATTTATTTAATTACAAAATAAACTTAATCAAAATTGACTATTCATTTTTAATCATTACATGCAAAATTGTATAAAAATAAACTTTGACTTAGGATAAATTGGCTCCTACTTAATAGTTTTTAAAACTATTATTAAAAATATAATTGTGTTTATTGTTGTGGACATGGTGACTAGAGATGTGCATGGGGAAACACTCATTATTTGGACTAGATTTGTAGTTGGAGCTGAACTATGAGGTGGAATTGACATAGTTGTTGAGCTAAAAAGGACTAAAGTTGTTGAAAGTGTTGTAACTAGAGTTTTATGTGGGGTCTTAGGAGCAAAACTAGTAGGTGGCACTGATGTTGCTTTCTTCTTTGTGTCTAACTATTGATAATGTTTGTATGATTTAGCATGCTATGTGTGAATTAAGTTCATATAAGGTAAATGAGGTCTGGTTACCTTACCTATTCATTCTATTAGCCTTGCATGTTCTATCTTAGTGGCTCAGAAGCCAACCTAGAAGACTTCTACCTCTATTTTCTTCTTTCTTTATATGCTCAAATTTCTTCAATTTCCTCTAGGATTAGTCCTTATAAAATCTATTTAAAACCATTTGAAACTTGTTGAATCATATGATCAAAAATAGTCTAAGCTACCAGCTTACTTGTGTTATCTTGAGCTATTATTAACTCAAGTTCATCCAAAATTTGTGTTATTTTTTTCCTATTCTATAATCTTATTCACCAAAGCATCTAAAGTAGGCACCTAATATTGGGCATCCTAGGTTTTGATGACTCTAAATTTAATGTATTAGTTGTATCCATTGGGGTCATACGATCTAAGTGATTGAATTATTTATTAGGGGTGTATAATACTAATAAATTCAATTATATTAATCTTCTTTAAGAAACATAAACAATTTTGTTATTGAATTTACATGCAGAGCCAATTAGACTCTTAAAGAATGAATTGTATCCAAAATTTCATGCAACCTTAATGTTGCATTCTGTACATTATTTTCTATACTAAAGGGAACTCATATCACATGCTACTACTCCCTAAGAGTTTTAACTCTTATTTTATTTATTTTTGGGCTAAATCTATTCCCTCATGGATGGATAGTACTAATTCAATATGGGTCTCCATATAGGATTTGAGGTCCTCAATGTATGGGGACTAGCCCTTTTTCTTGTCTTACCTTTTTGAAAGATAATAAATTTCTTCTCTTTCTTATAGAATCAAACCCTTTACAATGTTATCCTCAATCATTCATTTCCTAATCCTTTGCACTGAGGTTGTGGATTTATCAAAAAGTGAGCTTATAGTAGGAAGTTTGATGATATTTAGATTGGGCCCCTTATAAGTTGAGGCTCTTAAATCCTTATCCTAGTATGGAAGAGTGAGTATTGATAGATATGATGGTTGAGCTTCTATTTATCCATGCTCCTTAAATCTAGGTTTAGGATTAGATAAGGGTTTAATAATTGAGGGATAAATTATTTTGGATAAGTATATGTTTCTAAATTATGGCATGGGGTACATAACATAGACAAGTTTCCTTTTTGGGTCCCTTTTAGTTGTTACTACTATTGTGGTCTGAACTAGTCTTGAGGAAGGTAGTGGTGAACCCAATTGGGTAGATGATGTAGCTATTTAAGTGATGGGTTTATTGTTGGGGGTGGTAGCAAAGGTGGCTAGGATGGTGATAATCATGATTTAAGGGATAAATACTAAAGGATTGGAGACTGTAGGGGCAAATACTGCATGGGTAATGGTTGAAGAAGTAAAGGTGGTAATTTGAAGAGTAGAGGTGGGATGAATGAAAATAAGACCAATAGAGAGTGATTACATAAAAATGAAAGCGGAAATAATTAGAAAATACATGGTAGAAGTAATTGGTAATGACATTAGATAATAAAGGCCTAGGGGGTAGTGAACATAGCACCCTTACTAGATTGATCACCACTGAGGGGTGATTTTGCTTTTATTTCTTGCAATCTCAAGACCTTGGCTTATTGTAACTCTTCCTTATCCACCTCTTGACTTGGCTCACCTTCAACTGAATGTTTTACCTCTCCACCAGTTACTTTTGTGAATGGGGTATGAGGTCTCTCCCCCCTTGGTTTCTTTTGATTTTATAGTGTTATTTTCTCATCTTGTAGAGCAGTCACTTGTTGGGTAATAAGTGGTAGAGTCATACTATATGTTAGGGCTCTTGAAGCTGCCACAATAGGTGTCATTTCTTCCTCATTAGAAGAATCCAAGAAAATGATCTCTACCTCTTCCTTATTAGTGATGTCCTTTTCTTATGTTAGCTCCTCTGCTAGTTTTTATATAACTCTCCTTAGTTTAATAGTAGATTTTTTAAATAGATGAGTCTATTCATCTTATTGTGTAGCTTCTAGTATCTCTTATATCTTTAGATGTTGTTCATGTTCTTCAGTAATTGATGTTTCCCCTACCAACTATTCTTTCTCTTGTTGTTATTCTTTATCCACTGATGGATCTTAGGTATCTTGACCTTGGTTTATTGATTATTGGTAAGGATTGATATTCTAAAAATTATAAGATATACATCCCCCTGGTAGTGGGATCCTAAATTTATCCTAAGTGTAAAGGATGGGTTAATTTGTATCACCCTCAATAAGTCTTCACTTAATCCCACTACCACTACTCTTTCCTTTACTTCTTCATCATCCTTAGCATTGAGGAATATGAAGTCATGGTCAAATAAATCATGTTTATATGGGATGCCAAGGTTGTGAATCTTTTGTTTTACTCTCCCATAGGGGTCCCAATCCCTATGGGGGTAAAGTAGCTAATGCATGGGCTCTCTTTGAATTCCTAGATTCCCTGAAATGCCTCCTGAATGTATGTTACATTCTACCAATAGTGATATGGGATCTATGGAAAGTTCCTTTATTATGCTTTGTCAAATATTAGTCTATACCATTTCATATTTATAAGGCAATATCTTGTTCAACCACTTTTCAACAATAAACTTGGGAATTCGAAGAGATTCCACCCTATGACCAACAACCATGATGACTGCATAATTAGGGTAGAGCTAATAGTTACCCATATTAGTAAGTGTTTTATTAATGTTGATTGAAATTCTATTCAAATGGTGGTCATGAATGGCCATATAAACCTAAGGATAGAGGTCTTATAAAATTTTGGAAATATTCATTACATAGGCATATATAAATGAAATAATAAAAGTCACATAAAATATTCTTAATAAAATTAGGGTTTAGACTTCATATAACCTCATTATGCCTATACATTATTCCCATAACTATATCCAATAGGTATGACATAATATAAAAATATACCCCTTGGGGCCTCTTGTCCTTATTAAAATTTTTTTATGTATATGGGAACTGATGGCCTTCCATAATGCATAGGTGCACTCTAAAGTAATGAGAAGGTCTAGTAGGGGTATCCATTCTAGATGTAGGAAGTATATGCTCGAGTGGCCAAAGAGTTAGTTCAACAATACCATTCCTATGTGAATCTCCATTTTGAATTAGGTGATAGGGATTGGATTCTTGGTATGTTGTTTGATATTGAACTTCTCACCAGGTAGAAGCCACTTCCCTAATAGTCATTCCACACTATTTTTTTTATTCTAAGTGACTACAATATGTAAGTCAAATGTAACATATAGAATAGGGAGTCTTAAATAACTCATGAATGTGTCTCTAGATAAGTATGGCAAAATTATGTTGTTGTTGACATAGTGCAAATAGCCACTATCTACAATTCTACCTTCTAAGAATTAACCTTGTAGTAAGTCAATGTATAGCATGAATTTTGATTTGGAGACTACATAGTGAAGTGCTTATCATTTTAAGGGTAGTAGGTTAGTTATAAGTTGCTTTTCCTTGACCAAAATGTCCACTTCAAATGTGAATGAATCAATTTTATCTATGACCTCCCATAGAGCCATGTAATTGGCATGGAGGATATCACACATAATTGTGTCAAAAATTATGTCTAAGTATTTAGTGGAGTCCTTGATGGAAAACCTAGATGGTATTGAGGCTCCCTTGTATGACCTAGATGAAGATTACATTACTACTAATGAAGGATTGTGCAATTCAATATTTCAAAAATAGTGGTGTAAAAACTAAATTATGTGAGTTTCAAGTCATTCTAGTCACAAGTAGGGATTTTGATATTATAGAAGGCTATGTACACTTGAGATCCTAAAAATTAAATGAGGTGATATAAGTTGGGATCTTGATGTTATATATTTATACATTCATTAAAATTCATGCACCATTAATATATATTGTCTATGAACTCATCACCCTCATTTAATTCAAACTTGATCACCTAGTCCTAGTGTACATGCCATGTAGGATGCTTGAACATTTGGGGTGCCATAGTGTTACTTTTTCCCTTTGACATTTATCACTATATGGTTTAGTAATGGGAGTAAAGATTTGAATTTGGGCCTAATAGTATGAAATGGTGAGCCTAGTATTCCATGTGAAAGACCCAAAAAATAAAAATACTCTTCAGAGATATTTATTCAGAAAAAAATTATTTGAAAGCCATCAAAGGAAAATTTCCCAAAGAAAAGTTACCAAAAACTAAGTTCTCAAAGACTAGTTTATGAAGAATTATTACCAAAGACTAAGTTTCCAAATAGAATAAATTATCTAAATAGAATTTTTTGAAGAAAATTTTCCAAATAAATGTTCCCAAAAACTAAGTTCTCAAAGACTAGTTTCTAAAAAGAAAGGATCTAAACAAAAAAACTTACGAATGAAAGATATCAAAAGGAAATTTGCTGACTAGAATAAATTATCCAAGGAAAATTCCCCAAAAAAAAGTTCCTAAAAACTATGTTTCTGAAAATAATTTTTCTTACTAGAAAAAATGATCTGAGGAAAAGTTCTCAAAAAAAAGTTCCTGAAGAAAATTTGTCGAAGACTGATTGCCAAAGACTAAATTACCAATTGAAACAACTGATATGAAGAAAAGTTCTTGAAGAAAAGTCACCAAATACTTATTTTTGAATCCTAAGTTATTGACCATAACAAATGATCTGAATAATTTTTTTTGAAAAAAAGTTACTAAAAACTAAGTTCCCAAAGACTAGCTTCTTAAGACCAAAGTTTTTGATCAAGAGTCTCCTGAATGAAAGAATTTGAATAAGCCAATTTGAATACCTGTCATGCATAATAATTCTTCCAAAATTTATATTAATATATTAGTTTCAATAAGTCCTTTCAAATGGAAAATAGGTGCATCAAAACATGATTTGATGTCCAAAATATCAAGCTCTTTCATATAATAATACACATACACACCCAAATAATATATAAGTCCTCTAAAAATAAAGGGGATCCCCAATTTTCAAGGCAAAAAAAAAGGTGGGGTGTGTTCAGTACAATAGGTTATGAATCATTGACTTCAAAAAATCATAAGGGAAATACATCCTCATAATCTTGTATTAATTTTACTACCTCTAAATTTTATTATTGTGTCTAGTATTATCCTATGGTTGCATGTTTTGGTATTGAGTCTACACCAATTTTTTCAATTACCTTATTGACTAGATCTTGATATATTTTATGGGTATATTATAGGATAGAGTA